>LPNX011225576.1:0-33103 GCA_001517045.1 Pseudotsuga menziesii
AGCCCCATTTCTCGTAACCAAATGGATCTTTCCGAGTGATCTTGCTTTCCTTCACACTCGTAAAACTCAAGCTATTTTATGCTGTTATGGAAGGAGCGTTAGGTAGGTGGTAATTTAACCTTTTTCGGACCTCCCCGACTAAGTACGAAAAAGGTTCACCTTTTCTTCTTCGGAAGTTAAGAGAGTTCTTTTGAGGTTTGGTTTATACTTTTTCGGCCTTAAGAGACTAAATTGGACGAAAAAGGACCCCCCTGGAGTCTTCTTTGGCGTTTTCAGACTCTCTAAATATGAAAGCACCAAGCGAGCATGTACTATTTCGGGCTCGTTAAATCCACGAATCAGTGTATCAAGCATTATTTTCCCGTCTCTTCAAGCTTGTTAAAAAATGAAGAGGGAACGGAGTTGGCTTTCCTGGACTCGTTAAAACTTAACAGGGAAGGAAAGGAAGAAGTTTTCTCTTGTTTTCAGTAATGGCAGCATGTCATCCTTGAACATAGCACTCTTTGCTTTCCGATATCCATGTTTCAGTGTATATCTTTGTTCAGCTATCACTTTGAGTTTTCTGACTCCTCCTCTTGTCCATTATACCTGGGGAATCTGATCATGTCTCCTACATGACAGATAATTCTAGTTGTCCTATCTATCTGTTATACGCTGCCTTGGGTCATCTCTGTGTCGTGCTCACTATTCAAGGATTCTTCCCACTATCTGATTTATAAGCCTGATCCAATCACTGTTATATCTGTTATCCTTTTACTTGTGTCTACCTTCTTTTGCCCAGTTCCTAGTCACTCTTGTGATCTATTGGAGGATCTATTGCCTTCCCTATCACAGTATGGTTCATTTTCAGCACTTCCTGATGACGAAGACCTAGAGTTTGACGGTAGTACCTATGGATTCACTTTCATCATTGGTGAACTCCTTTGCTTCAGTTGTCAATTATCATCTATTGGTTGACAAACTGTTGAATCCTCTCCATGTTCGACTTCAGCTTACCCTTATTCACATGGCTTGGATTGTACTCGGTTCTTTGGGATCCTGTACGAAGACCTTAGTTCTTCACTTATGAACTAAGTTGCGCAAGACTATGTCCAGTTTCTATCTCCAGCTTCCAGATTTTTTGAAGACTCATCATTATTGTATTGTGGCTTTGATCCACCTTTGTACATACGTGGTTTTACCCGTATTATATGATGTATTTTCATATTGTAAAGGAGCTAGTGTTCCAGTAAATTGAACATAGCATCCTCAGATATAGCTTTGTATATGACATTATTATGTATTGGTTTCAGGTACTCCTTCTGCTCCACTGGAATTCTGAGTTTCTCCAGAGTTATTTATTATAATGTATTTCGGCCATCATTCCCCTCTAACCTCACACATTAGGGGGCATCTGTTATACAGCTGAGTGGCACCTCTCCGTTGGAGTGCTGATATCCCTCATGTCGGCACACAAAAGGACACTTATGGATAGAGGTTTGCCCATTTCCACTATACATTGGCTCATTCAGGAAATACATTGCCTATATGCCCAGCTGATTACTTTGCCATTATATGATTTTGAGTTGCATACGCGACTATCTCTATTGACATGTCGCGCATCATGCGCGGGTCTCATGTTTAGCAGGTCGCGCATACTTGTATGCGCGGGTTTCCCTTGTACAGAGTCGCGTATCATACGTGGGTTGCCTTACTACAGACCCGCGTATTCATTCCTCAAAATTAATATTTAAAAACACGAGTTAATGGGAGATTTGTTTACTCATTTACCTTAATCCCATTAACTGCTATAACCTCCCTAACCTTCGAGAACTGCCTCATTTCCTTCAGATAAATAGAGGCCTTGGGGAGGGTGTTTGAGAGTCATACTTGGAGAGAAAAGTTATGCTGGTGGATTTTCTACAGAGTCTTTGGAGCAGAGAAAATCAGAGTCCTTTGGTGACAGAGGAGTCCCTTATTCAGACATTGGGTTGTAACCTAAACTCCTTCTATTATTGTTAATAAAGCAGAGAATTTCTTCCATATTGTGTTTCATGTGTTGTAGATTGGTGAATGTTTTCATTTCATTATAATATATGATTTGCCTAACCTGCATCTTTATATATGAATCATACTGTATTTGGAAGAATCTTGGTTAACAGATGAAGGAGGAACTATCCTGAAGATTTTGGAAGTGGATCAGAGAGGAAGAAGCTAACTTGGATCAACCTTCGTATTTCACAAGTAAGTTCCTGCTACCTTCTTATTTCCTATTCTGTGCTTCTAAAATCAATTTGTTTGCAAGGTCATAGTATGTTGGTAACCCCCCAGACCTAGGTTATTAGGTGAATTATCCTGTACAACAGGAGGGACATAAACTATAGATTGTTCTATACTAGAGGTCTTCCCATGACTAGCTACAATTTTAGTGACCGATAACTTAGGTCGCGCCGGGGGTTGCCCCCTAGCACTAGAAGGTATGGATGAAACAGGAATTGAATGTTGAGCCCCAGGTGCGAAAGACCCTAGAGGATTGGTAACAGACATAATATGGGAGGTGGTGGGGTTGGTAGTTTGACCTGGATTATGTGGAGTCACAGTGTGATCTAGAATCGGTTCCATGGGTCTCATAGAATCAGCAAGTGAACGATATCCCACAGGAACAACTGTGGAACGAGGTGGTGGTGTGCCCAATATGTTGTCTATTTTCTTCTCAATTTCTTGTGCACGGAGAATAGCTACCTGGTATTGTCTAATTTCTTCTTAATTTGGTGAAAATTCTTCAGAAAAGTTTAAATGGGTGCCAAATGAGGCAATGGCTTGTCCTATAGAGGTATCCCAAAATGGAGCATTGGGACCATAATTTGGACAGGTAGTATCATCAACATGACCTTCTATGGGAGAATGGAATGAAGTATTACCCCAAGAAGGTGCAATATTCCTTGTAACAAATCTATGCCCAGCAGAGTTGCTAAATTTGTTATCAAGAATATTGCACCTTCTACGAACAGAAGTTGTTCTTCTGGTCTAAATGGTTCAGATCCAGAACAAATGAGTGAATGACAAAGGATAAAGACCTTCCCTAAATGTTGTAGACACCTGGAATACTGCTTTGATTATGAACCTATGTACTTGCAAACATATCAAACATGCAAGCACATCAAAGCTACCAGAAAACCATCTACATATCCATGCTAGTGACTAAGGAATCTAGCAACATATACATGTGAAATCAAAACAACAGAAATGTGGGACGGAAATCAGCTTTGCATTAAGAATGTATGGAGAAGCTTACAACCGTTTCCTTAGTGTCGACAAGCTCCTCCACGAGACAAACACTTCATCTCCATAAGCTCCAACTTTGCTCTCTATGCTCTCCAATGATTTGGACTGGGTAGTCAATTGAACAGCATAACAATACCTCTATAGTTCTCCCCCTCAACTATGGATATGAGCTTGTATTTATAAGGCTCAATGGATAGGGATAGTTGAGAGAATTATGGGTGAGGTGACTCCAAGATCCTACCAAGAGGGATCTCAAGCTCAAACTAACCCATAATGATAGGGATAAGGGAGGACACAAGGCTCGAGTTCTAGAAGCCTAGAGAAACTTATCGTTTTCCCATTTTACCCAGGGTACCACTTTTGTTCCCTTATGACAGCACATTTTAGATGAGAACAGCTTTAAGAACAAAGACTATAGGCAATGACACTGCTTCTCTATAACAAGATATAGGTGGTGCTGAGTAAGGTACCGCTCATTAGCCACAGGGTAAGCGCGGTGCTAGGTTTTTTCAAATAGAATTGACAAACAGAGCAAGTTTCCACTTCAAGTGTTGGAATTAAGGGCAAACATGGAAGTTAAGGATCTCATCACATGATGGTGACAGGATTTAGGTATAACAATAGGTCATGCATCACTCCCCGAAACTTTCTCTGCCAGTGGTGAGGCCAATCCAGGTTGGAATCTAAACCGACTACACCTAAGGAAAGACTTAACACTTCAACATTTAATCTTATTCATTTTTATACTTAGTCATTATATATGTTAACACTTTCACTATTACACTTAGGAAAATAAAAAAGAAGACACAAGAAGTATTTTGGCACCCCAAGTAGGGAATATCAAAAGTATTTATAAAAAAAGAGTAAAGAGAACAATGATACAACAGAATGGGTGCACCCACTAGTTGCAACATAATAAAATTCCCAACTAGCAACCCTTGTGAAAACCCAAAGAGTTTTTCTTCCACCCAAATCTGCTTGCCAGATTTCCCCCTGAAGCATCCATAGAGATGCCTCCTATGGCTCTTGTCATGTTTTTCCAAATCCTACACCAAGTCTGTATGTTTCCTACATCATTCCCATGTCTTATCATGTTTCTTGCAGCATGTTCCCTACCCAAACTTAGACTTTTTCCTTGCTCCCTTTCCAAGTTCCTTTCCTACCTTACGAATTGTAATCTTATTTCCTAACCAAACTTGTGCTCGACATCCTAGAAGTTATGCCCTTCTAGGAACCTCCCAAATGGATTTTCCCCCCCTTGGAATTAGAACACTTCAAAATCCGGCTTGATCCACCTCTTGGAGGAATCTCTTGATTCCTCAATGCACCTCTATTCATACACAACCATCCACCCATGGAGTTCACGCACTTTTTGTGCTAACTCCTATACTTGGTTCCACCTATATCATAATATGTGTCGGGAACCCATATATTGGGTGCATTTCTTCCCAAGAACACTTCTATTGATTCTTGTGCCCAACACATGCCAATGGCCATCACCCATGCTTCTTTTGGACATGGACAAATTCCTTCAAGGGTTTGGTTTTGTGACCAAATATCTACTTATTGACATGTCACATATGCCCACATCTGTGTTGAAGCCCTTTTTATCCTATTAGAGCCTTCTACCCATCAAGATGCTCGAGTGTGGTTCCTCACCACCCATATTGTCTCTTGGTAACCTTAGGCTCTCGAATTTGGTCGTTTTTCCCATGTACCCATCTTTGCATATGTGGTTAAGTCTCCTCATCGAGCTTCTCAATTTCTTGCTTAAGCATTAAGGAGCAATGAAGTTGACTTCTCACCAATACCATGACATCCTCCCCCACTCTAATCTATTTCTACCCTCGACAACGTCTCCAAGCTTCATGTTGTGCTCATAAAATTTTCATCAATGTTTCCGCTACCACCTGTTGCTACAACCAAAACTTCTTATGAAGTCTCTCCAACAAATATACCTGATCAACTTGTTACTACTTACATACTTATCCAACTGTATCATGAATCTGTCTATTTGGCCTTCTCATCCGTCGAACTAGTTGGGTAGTTATTCCAACCGTCGCACTCAACACCATGAGAATGATGCTTCATGTCAAAGTTGTCCTTTATGTCCATAATTCTATCTCTCATGCACCTCTATCAAAATTGGGAAAAGTCATCACCTCTACCTCAAAACTATCTAATGCACTAGTAATCAACAACCATCTCATCCATCCAATTTTCTTGGCTCTTCAAACTTACTTATGTGTTGGTACTCAAACTCAACTTATCCTCTTCCCTTCACGTTTTCCATCTATTTGCATAACTCTTCTTGGTCAAGAAGACAAGGTCACCTTTATTTCCTCAAACCATCACTAAAGGGACCATCATTTCCTTTTTCATCTATTGCATTCCTCCTCAACTTGCTTCCCAAGTCCTCAAGTTCCACAAAACGTCACTCTCAACCTAAAAATCTCATAGAAGGGCACACAACCTATCCAGGTTTCTATGTCTTGCACTTCTATCGCAACCCATAATGCATGTAAAATTCCATTTAGGTTGAGTTCCATCTAGACTCCTAGTCCCAACACTAATCCATGACTTAAAATAGTCCATCCAAATCCTTCCTATCATGATAATCAAGCAATAGAATCCCCACAACTGCTTGGATACTCTTGCAACCAATTGGTACACACTACCAAACATCTCTAAGTGAAGCTCTAGCGTCAACCTAAGTCCCATACCAAAGGTAGGAAATCATCTCCCAAGTCAACTTGTTCACACATCCACTAGTTACATGGTGTGAATCACCCTTCTTCATTGTCACTCCTATGCTACCTTTCATCGCATCACTAAGAAATGAACACCTTGCTCCACCCATCAAGTCTTATCCACTTTGATTCACTACTACCACCTTTCCCAAGGAGAGGGTTTCACCCTCTCCTTATGCATTCTAACTCACCATCTGCAACTCAACACATCCAACCAATCAGGTTCTTTACAAGAAATCAAGGCACCATAGTCTATCTCATTAAATTTCAGGTGAATAATATCTTAGGCACACTTCTTGTTGAAGTGCATAGAAAGTCGAGCACAACTTTTTTTTGTCACGAACACACTATGTTATAGAAACTCTTCCTGTACCACTTCTTGGACATCTCACATAACTTCTAAAGTTCTTAATACTTGACTTTTGTTTCTTTTTGTACCAAATATGCCAAGTCATGAACTTAGTCTCACTCAACTAGTGCACTATTTCGATTTCTCCAAGAGTCTGTTAATCCTAATGAATCTATTATAAGGTTGCCTCCATGCAGCCCTCATGTCCTACCTAAGTAGCATCCTTACTGGTCACATCCTACATAGTCCATGACCTTTCGAACTATGTTCCACTTCACTTAAGCATGAATTGGAACATTTCCACCAAGTTTGGAACCTATCCAAGGTCTGTCCAATTGTGCACCTCACTATTTCTTCCAAATATCTTGCCACGCCAAGCCTGTCAAAACGTGTCTCTCCAAAGTGCTTCAATATTTTTTCATCCTAGCCACATATTTTTCCCATATTATTTCCCAAACAAGCATGCCCACTTCCTGGACACTTGCAAAGTGTGTTTCCTTGTAGAATCCAACAATATTGTTGCTTGCTCCCAAATCTAATGCCCTTGTTGCACGATGTTTCTTCACCTGAATCCCTTGCTGAGACTACCCAAAAACATGCCTCCCCCAAGACTATCAAGGTGTGTGACTTTACAAGGCCCAATGATGTGTTTCCTATTCAATTCTTCTGCACATAGGTATCTCTGCCATGGACATACATCCACCCTCCAAGGCATCTCCCAAAGAAGATGAATTTCCTCCGTAATGAATATGGAACCTTCACATGCTCAGTATTGTGTGCACTTCCACTAAAGTGTGTTGGTTTTCAAGCACCCTTCTTCTAAATCCATCAAGATTCTGCAATATCAGTTCATTGTATTTCAGCAATAATGTCCTTGCCTTGTTATTAAGGGTGTATTCCTACTAAGTGTGGCAATGCTTTTGGGCATCCTATACTCATTTGCATCCCTAACAAAGTCCTAGTTAATTGGATCCTTTGGATCTACTCGAGTTGCTTCACTACATTGGGTGCTCTTGTCGACATGTGTTATGACTACACCCTACAGTTTATTCCAGGTGCACTATGGCCCAATGCACTCATGTCCCCCTCTCTTTTGTGCTCTATCAAAACTTCCCAACACTTCACTCTTTTCCCTAAATCCACAAATCTGGGTGTGTCTCATCCATGCAATTCTATTGTCAAGTTCCTCACTTCATGGGAACCCATATACACAATCCATCAAGAGATTTACCTTGTGTTGGGTGCACTTACCTCAGTTCATTAGTCACTTCTCATTTTGGGATTAATTTTTTTGGTCTACCCTGTGCTACCCATTTTGGGTGCACTTCTGTCAATATGTGCAATGCTCTTCCAGTTCCTATTGAAATAACCTCCAACACAAATATCAATTGACTTCATGACTACTCAAGTTTGGTAACCCTTCCCCTTGGATTCCCTACTATTGGTGCTCCTCTGTCAGAATGAATCCAACAAGAGTTTTTCATAAAACCAAATTCGGGTACTCTTTCACCCCCGCTCACATTATTGTCTAGTTCCCCACCTCTAGGCGCATTGTTTCAAGATCGTGTCATTGTCTAAGAACCTTGTGTCTTATCAAGTGCATTACTTCTCAATGCAATTTCCCATTAACCACACTGTCGTGCTTCCAAACCACTATGTCCAACCTCCTGTAGATCCCTTATGTCATGGTGAAGATCATGTCCACTTATCAGTTATAATACCACCTATCACAAGACTATTGGCCTAACATGTAATCCTAAGCTTCGTCCCACCCGATAGGTCATGCGTCACTTATCAAAACTTCTTCTTCCAGTGGTGAGGACAACCTAGGTTGGAAGCTTTGTATACTATGCCTAGGGAAACACTGACATTTAACACTTCAACACTTAGTCTTATTCATGTTTATACTTAGCCATTATATATGTTGACACTTGCATTGTTACACGTAGCCAAATAAACAGAAGAGACAAGAAGTATGGTGGCACCTCAAGTAGGGAATGTTAAAAGTCTTTATAAAACAAGAATAATGAGTAAAATGATACAACACAATATGTGTGCTCATTGTTGAAACCTGTTGGCCTACGAAAGGAGCACAAGGAATAATTTTGCGTGCAAGAAAAAGAAGTTGTGTCATGTGCACGATAGAAAGAAAGGAAGGTCGCAAAGGAAGCCAAGGACCAGTGCAGACAGAATGAAGATGCATGCGATGAAGGAAATATCAGCGCATCGATGTGGAGGTGATAACAGCTGAAAGATGACAGGAGCAGATCGTGGCCGCTTAAGGTGGCATAATCCTGTGGCAACACACGTATGAAGGAATATTTGTAAGCCAAACCGATAGTGCCTTGTGTCAGACCCTGACAGACTATAACTGTTTTTTATGGCTGATCACGACCTGTAACTGATAAGCAGTATGTAGTCAGCCTTGCATGGTATGAAGGAAGTTACAAATAGGGACAACCCATTCTATATAAGGGTAGGTGATTAATAGTTATTGTTTGGTCATTCATTGGTGATCCCTAGCGAAGGATGCCATTTTGTTGTAATTTTGTAGATATTAGAAGAAGAGAAGACTCGGGAAGATTCTAGTAGTGATAGGAGGATGTTGAGCCGCAGATCTGGCTGCTTTGTGTGCAGACCGCTAGGAATAGAAGGGATTTGCAGCTGAGTGCATAGATAGTGATTAGGAGAGTCGATCCAGGCAATGTGCGAATCAGTAGAAGTAGGGTAGAAGAACAAACCATAGAGCATGAGAACCAGAAGTTTGAGTCATAAAGAAATATCATAAGATCAGTCTCAATCCTGCAGAATTCAAGATACTATATCAATTTCTCATGCCAGATGAAGAGCACCTTGGTAGTTTTTCCCATATGGGTTTCCATGTTATCCCTTGTGTTTGAATGAGTGATTGATGTTGTGAATTTTTATGTGAATTATTGTTATTTGCTTACTGTATGATGATGAAATATTGATTAAATGCATGATGTTTTATTGTAATCAGTAGATGAATGTTTGAGAAAGTCTTGTTGGAATATATACATATATCAGTCTATATGCAATGTCTTAAGTTACAACATAATTTACAGACGGTCTGTTAGTACAATGAGTCAGCTGCATCGCACAAGTTGCGCTAGTTGTGAGGTTAAGAACAAGGTTAGGTTGCGCACACTGACATATAATTGTGCTCAATCGCACAAGACCGACTCCACCGTCTAGCCATCCAGTTGCCTTCGTTGAGTGCCTTGGTCACACGCTTAGGGACTATAATCTCTCACCCTGTGGAAACATGGTTCTGGAAGTTACCCATTAGATATCTCAAGTGAGACTGCGCTTGCGTCGGAGGTGTTTCCAACGGAGTCTTCATGTTGAGACAATGTCTTAGGATTTATTGTTGGTATTGTGATGTTTTGAACTACGGGTCAAGACAAGAAGGCGATTGAAGCCAACAAATGGTTCTATTTCTAGGACCCTTAATTAATTAAGTTAAGGGAAATGTTGTGGCACCCTATAAATAATGAGATAGAAGATTGGTTGGATTCTAAAACGCCAGCATTCGCGCAAGAGGAGAGCACAGGAACACGGTTGAGTGCAGAAAACTGGGTAGATGAATATATATATTCTGATATTCATGAGATCTTCTTTGTTGAGTTCCCCATTATACTGCATGAGTGTTTGTCAATATTGGCGACTAAGCAGACAAACGTCCAGAGAAGAGAGACTGTCAAGTGGAGTGATCAGTTGGTTCGTGAGGTAACCAATGTAAGTAACACCAATTCTAGAGCTGTTGATTTTTGGGTTGACAGTATATTGCAAGGATATATTATTTATTTTGCAGTAGATACTATAACCTCATATAGTGAAGCTAAAAGAAATTTTTTCCAAGGACCCCAAAGAAGAAACTTGTTATGTATCAGCACATGGATAAAAATGCTTGCCTATGAGAAGGGTATCTTGCAGCTGAGTAGTTGAGTTGCGTGCCTAAGAAGGAGGTTATGTCACAGACAACCTATTAAGAAGATGGGAAAGGGTGAGTTTAAATGTTCCCTGGAAACACAAAACCTGAACTAGAAGCTAGAATCCTAAGGAGTGGAAGAATATTCAGGTCAGGAAAGAGAAGGAAAACCAAAAAGGGACGATGAAATCCTAGTCTATTCGAGAAGAGTGAACATGAACTTCAATTATATGAAGATGAAGGTTCTTGCAACAAAGAGGAGGATTATAGACCAATTTCAGAAGGACCAAAAAACTTTGAGGATTCTATGGAGATGCCAATGTCAGTATGCAACTACATAACACCAGCAATATCACCAATGGTAAGATCTAGAGTTTCATCCCCAGAAAGGACTGCTAATATGGATAGTGATAGCCCTACGACTAGTGCATGAGAGGGTACACCCCTTTTCAATCCTTTTATAGAAAACCTCAATGCCAAATCAATGGTTGTGATGGATGTTCTGTTACCCACATTCAATGGAAATGGAATAGAAGACCTAGAGCAACATTGATTCCTCTATGAAGCTGTTTGGATGGTGTGTTTAGTCCATAATGTAGACATAAGGAAGGCACAAATGATCATGATCTTGAGGGTTCGCACGTTGGATTGGTTCATGAATTTCTATACCACACCACCCAAAACACTGCATAAGACCCTTGAAGAGATCCAAGTCGCAATGATCTATGAGTTCAGAAAACCTAAATCGGAGTCGCAGTGCATTACCGAGATCAAAGAAATCAAACAAGCACTGGCGGAAACAGTATGGGATTTTGACCAACAGTTTAAAACACTTATGGTCAAGGTAAGCTTCCAAATGTCGAATGTACAGCATAAAGAGTGGTTTATTGCTGCAATGTTACCACACATTCGAGTGTCCTTAATGCATCAAAAGATTGAATCGTAGACAAAAGCACTAGAACTGGAAATGAAGTTAGAAGCCTCACCCATTGGCGACAGTACCACAGGGATGGTGCAGATTCAGTCACAATTGGCCAATATGATGATACAACTTCAAGACATCAATAAGGCTAAGGAATCACAAGAATATTTGTGGTGCACAAAATGTAGAATGGACAGACACACTAAGGATAATTGTCCGACCTTCATGAACTACATCATGTCAGGTGCACCAAACCCATTAAATGGCCATGGGATACCATGGTGTCACATATACCAGTCAAGAGGCCATCGTGATGAAGAGTATTTATATTTTCAAAAAGTTGTAAGTACCCCTGTAAGACTCTTCTGTAAATTTTGTAAATCAGTAGGACGATGAGAAAGATTGCAGAGCATATCACCTCTTAAAGGAATAAACTGTCAACACCTACTTAATGAAAAATGAAGGGCTCACTTAGGATGAATAGGTGCAAGCCTTGTATCAGCCTACATAGTTCCCACCTAATAAGTACCAACTGTAGTACACACCTTAGCAGTCGTACGCGCAACAAAACCACTACCAGAAGAACCAGTACCCACCACAGCAACCACACCCGTAGGGAAGGGGTGGCGGAAACTTCAAAGGAAGAGATGGAGGAGGAGGATTTGGTAGAGGAAGACGTTAAGTTATGTGCTATAACTATGTACAACTGGGTCACTACACTAGATATTTTTTAGATCCTAGGAAGACATGTTCATACTGTAAGGGACATGACCATAATGTCGAACAATGTCCTCAGTTGATCACAAAGTGGCAAGCAAGGACCATTGCAAGACCTAACCCTGTGCAGAACCTGAACCCAAATCTAAATGTGAATGTTCATATGATTTTGTCTGAACCACAAGACCTGAACGTCGTTTTCGTAACACAAGGAGGTGCGACGACCGGAGCAGATCAGGATAAATCGCAAGAACAACTAAAACCACAAGTAAGGCTAGTGTTGCATAAAAAGGAGCCACTAGACGTCCAAAAATAGAAGGAAGTATTCTTGGATGTACAATCAGAATTCATAGACCCAACAATACCATTAACATCTACAGAAGTCAAGGAAATGCCTGAATGGTTTCAATGCATATTCCAGAAAAAGGTCCCACCAAAGGTTAGTAAGCTAAAAACCTTTATGTTAAGTTGTTTGACACTAATGCAAAATAAAGATGCTATTGTAGAACTACAACCAATGATAGAAGAGATACCTATAGAGACACAACCTGAAAATAAAGTTAACCAAGTAAGAAAGAAATTTAAAACTGGTCGTGAGTTGCAGATGACTACGCAGATAGATGACTACGACATGGATTATATCATCTTGGATATGGGCTCAAATGTCAATATTATGACGTGACAAAATTGGGAAAGTATGGGCAAGCTGCGCTTGGACTGGTCTCCTGTCCAGTTGTGACTCACTAATCAAGTGAAGGTCCTACCCATTGGCCGATTGATCAATGTCTCTGTCGATGTTGAAGGGTTGCACGCACTTGCAGAATTTAAATTCATTAACATTGTTGATGGCACAAACCCATACCCCGCTCTACTAGGAATAGATTGGGCCATAAACAACCAAACCATCATAAATTTCAAAAAAAGGATTCTCTCATTCAAAGATAAGGAAATGAGGGTAGTGTCACCCATTGATCCATTAGAGGGATAGAGATACATCGATCATGTCTATAATGAGGGACAGGGTGACTACCTCGATCAGATCTACAATGTCACAGCTATGCAGGAAGATTATATCAATTCGACAGCAGATGGAAACATGATCTAGAAGAGTGCTAGTTCCTGCACATCTGAATCAGGAGAGGCTTTAGAGAATTGGAAAAAAGGATTACACAGAGTCTCTATGAGAAGGTGTGCAAGAGTTACAAGGTCTGTGCGATGGGTTGAGAATGAGTCAAGAGAGCTACCCACCTATGAGGGTTTACCTGATCTTGCGACTTTCTTAAATGAATTTGAAGAACTTGTAATAGAATCGCAGCACTTTTCTGCACTGGATCATTCACTAAAAGCTACGCCCTCTAGATGGTGGGGTGCACATAAGAAGTCTATAATGGACTGGACACAGTGTAGAAGGTTGATGGAAGTCAAGTTTGGAGAAGAGGTCACCTTCACAAACTGCAAGTATTCAGGACAAACGAACCTAGTTGAACATCTTAACTTTTGTTGCATGGTATTTTCAAAATATCCACGGTAGGAATGGGTCCATCATTTCATACACACATTGGAAATGACACCTAGAACCTGGTATACCTCTATGGAGCTGCGACAAGGAACCCAAGATTGGGAAAGACTCACTAAGCAGTTCGTGCATACATTTGAATTTTTTGATGAGCACCCTACAATTGATATTGTGCTTCAAGCGGTAACGGAGAATATATTTGTTGAGATCCCTATCAAAGAGGATAAGTCTCACCAATGCAGTGCAACCATTCAGTAGTAGATGGTGTGATACAATCTAACCGGAGACCCAGATGATGATCTAACTAACATCAACATACCAGAATCAAAGGGCACACGAGAAGTAGAAGGAAGTGGCATTTCAAGTGACCAGTTCCTCCAGCCCTTAAAAATCAAGAAAGTAAATATCAAATCACCAGAAAACCCGTAGCTGGCCAATATCGGAGATTATTGGGATGAAGAAGCAGTTTCAAAGAGCTTGAATACACGTTGGCTAGGGCCATATGGGATCATGCACATCACTGATGCGGGTGCAGTAAAACTCCAGAAGCTAGATGGTACCTATGTCACAGGTATGGTGAATAGCAATTTCCTGAAGCCATACTATGACATGCATAACATCCCATGTTAGAATCTCGCACAAAAAAAAAGGATGAGAGGCCAAAGGACATAACCTATTATGTCGCAGGGTTGCGACAGAACCAACGTAAAAGCACAAGAAAAAGCACCAAGTGCACAGAACAAAGAAAAAAGCAGTAAAAGGATGCAAAAAGCAAAAATGACAGGCTAGATGACATTAAACTATGAATCTCTGACAAAGATTGTGGCAGCTATGAAAGCTAAGTGACATTAATTCAACGCAATACAAGGAAAAGGGCAGCATGATTTTTGGTCCCATCACTCGTCCTCGGCATAACTACCATAACTATGCTAACAGTATAGCCCATAAAGCGAGTTATAGAAGTTAGTAAAGAATGTGTCTGCAAAAGCAACCCAGGAGATCGATTAGACCTCGACCTCCCATCAAATGACGATTGTAGGATGTGGAGGGGTGTATAAATACTCGGCCTCCCCATCAAGCATTCTTTTACGCATAGTGAGAGCTGAGCGAACCAAATCTGTGCAATTAGAGAGCTAAACCCTGCCATCCTTGTTCAAGTAAGCCGACGTCCATGGTAATTGACATCCCAAGTGAGAGTGAGGTATTAGATGCAACTATTATCTCTAGTTTCCCCATTGATGAGGAAGAATAAATACAGTCTCCTGAGGTACAACAAATGCATCAGCAACCAAAGATTGACCCCATGGAAAGAATGTGCAAACAACCTATCAATGGGGATGGTCATGCTACCATTCCAACCCCTAAATCATGTGTTGTGCCTAACCCATCTCAGAGAACGCCAGTTTCTTCGGGACCACAACAAGTCATTGTAGCACCTATTAGGGATTCAAGGCACCCCAGCGAGAAGTAACCAGGAGAGGCATCTGAACCACCACCACCGCAGTAGATAAAATGCAAGGCTATAGCCGCCTCGGACAAACAAGGAAAGGCACCTCTCAGCGCAGAAGCAGAGGATGTCATGGAAGAATACTCACTACCACGAAGAGGACCAAAAGCGGAGCGATTTGATCTGAATTTCCCACACTACATTCAGCCAAGGAGAACCGATGTAGAGGAGAGGGATCTCCCAAAGAAGGTGGTTACTACTCTGGTAGCAATGCAAATTCCTAACAGCATCCGCTTGCTAAAGGATATCATGCCTAAGTTGTCTAGGTTGAAGTTCAAGGACTTTGACACTCGATAGCAGGAAGGATTGCAAATAGCAGACTGCCTAGTCACGGACTAGTTCCTCACAAGTGAATTCCAGGCGATCAGGCCAATGGAGTGGGCCGAGGTAATTTCCCGCACATGTCTGACGAACATGTTGTTTATGCCCCACTTTGGCCATAGCGTACAAGTCAACACTTACGTGAATCAGTTACTGGTCTGCTTTCATAGAGGATTCCTATGGCTGGATTGCCCATGTTCGATCGATGTTGAGTTAATTTCAAGGATCACTGGCCTCCCAAATGAAGGCAACCATCCTGTGCCATACTTGGCCAAGAAATACAACAAACATATCAAGCGGAATTATAACCTTCAGCGAACAGGTCGGAGCTTCTTGATTGGCCCCATCCAGGACAGAAGTATGCCCGTCACTAGAAAGATCTTATCTTGTAAGTTGCTCCACAAGCTAAGACCCAATCAATGTTTGGTAGCGGTGGTGGAACTCACAGATTTATTTGCACTAGGGGGGGTATTCAAATGGTCACGGTACCTATTGAACGAACTCATAGACAATGCGACGCAGGCCTAGCACAAGCCCACCTACAAATTCCACTATTCTTGGTTGTTGATCTTAATTTCATTCACTATGTGGGGTAACCCGTCATACTATGTGCAGATGGATGTCCCACTACTTTTACTTGGTGCAAAGTACTAGAATTTGTGGGAAGATAAGGTGGACAGCAATTGACATAAGGATAACAACATTGCATTCTTTTTACATGCAGAGGCATTGCGTGATATTGTCCACCGATCCCACAGAATCTGCGCTACAACAGTAAATAGGTACGTGGCATTTGTTAATTTTCAAGCTAAAGTGCATAATATAATCCTAGAGCTAACAAGGGACTTGATCAAACAAGTGCACCATGAAAACTTCATGTTGACAAACGAGGACGTGGATGCAATCATCAACCTTTGGCTGGAGGAATGGTGCATCCCACTAGCAAAGCCACTGCCCGAAGAAAAGGATGTAGAGGAACCACCGCTTCACCAAGTTCATGGAGAAGAGCATGAAGGAGACAAAAACCAAGATGATCAGTCGCAAGAAAATGATGAGGAAAATGAAGATAATGATGATAATGATGGCTCGAATCATCATGCATCAGAGCACCCACCAAGTCAAGAGCATGTGCAGAAACAGACACACACACAGAAACAAGAGGGCCACTTGTCCCGCAAGAAGTATAAAGCCGACAGAATAGCTAACATCAACACATTGACTGAAGATGATGTACAGGAACTTGTCGATGTTGTTGCTAAGGTCATGCAAGATAACCTCACTAGTCTGAGGAAGCAGTAAGTAAACATTGCTACCCAAGTTGAGGGGCATATCAATAAGTTGATAGAGGCCATCTAGGATGTCAAAGCCACTGTGGAGGCCAAGACATATGGTGTTGATCCCAGTATTCCACTAGTTACACCAGAGTTAGTGTTTCCAATCAAAGTGATGATTCAGAGGCAAGCACTAGAGGTAGAAGCAGAGACAAGTGAAGGTCCTAATGACAACCAGATGCATATAGACTTCTCCAAGCTAGCCTTGAATGAAGTCTATGAAATTCAGTAGGCGGTCACGTTCAAAATTTGGCTGAGGGAAATGTTGTTGCTTATCAAGAAAAAAACAACAACAAAAAGAAAAGTTGCACAAGGCCCTACTGAAGGAGAAAGAGCAATAACTTCAGGGGCATGTCACCCTTCTTGCTAAAAGAGAACAGGAAATACTAGTGTGTGAACAAAGCCACATCACATTAGTGGACACTATTAGGAATGCCATTGCAGAATTCTCACAAGAGGCGGGACAAGAATATGAGGACTCCATGGCTAAAGTAACCAAGCTAGCAAAGATCGTTTAGGATCTTTGGCAGCAAGTGGAAGAACTATAAGCTAGACAGATTCCAAGCACACCTCCAGAGGTGCTTGAGGAAAGAGTAAGAGCAGCGTCTCAAGCTACTAATAAAATCAAAGAAGGTGACACGCTCTGCGCAAAAGCAGTGGATGTTGTTGCTACCATTTGGGTAGCGCTGCTCGAAGACAAAACAGTAGAGAAAATCAGGTAGAGTGCGCGAGAGGTAGATGAGAAAATCAGCGCTACAAAGGCAGAAATGAAGAAGTTGCCCCTCCAGGGGAAGGTCACCAAAAATGCAGAGATCAAGAGACTATAGCAAGAATTGTGGACCCTTCACAAATGAGAGCAGGCTAGGAAAGCTGAGGTAGAGACACACTTGTCGAAAGCCATGCAGCACATAAGCCTTATTCAGCCTGTGCAGCAAAAACTTCAAGGCATAGTACAATCGATAGAGGCAGGACTGTCGGAACATGTTCATTCCGACCATGTTGAGAAGTTGGTCGTGCAAGCAAAAGAAGTTGTAGAGGAATTCACTAAGGTTAAATAGGTGGTGAAAGCATTCCAGGACAAGGTTTGTCCTCCTGCGCATCCTGAGCTGGTGCCAGTAACTTAAAATTTTGCAACAAGACCAATTTTGTGATATACCTTTTTGCTTAGTGGCTTGGGATGAGCCACATGTGAGTGTTGGGGGTTGTTGACCTGTGAAAGGAGCACAAGGAATAATTTTGCACGCAAGCAAAAGAAGGTGCATCGTGCATGCGACAGAAAGAAAGGAAGGCTGGGAAGGAAGCAAAGGACCACCGTAGACAGAATGAATATGCGCACGACGAAGGAAAGGCAAGCGCGTGGGTGTGTAGGTGATAACCACTGGAAGATGATAGGAGCAGATCATGGCCACTTAAGGTGGCGTAAGCCTATGGCAACACACGTACGAAGGAATATTTGTAAGTCAGGCCGACAGTTCCTTATGTCAGACCCTGCCAACCTATAACCATTTTTTATGGTTAATCATGACCTGTAATTGATAAGTCGTATGTAGTTGACCCTGTGTGGTCTGAAGGAATTTATAAATAGGGAGAACTCATTCTATATAAGGGTAGGTGATTAATAGTTATTTTTTTGTTTTTCATTGGTGATCCATAGCGAAGGACACCATTTTGTTGTAATTTTGTAGAGATTAGAAGAAGAGAAGTCTCAGGAAGAGTCTAGTAGTGATAGGAGGCTGTTGAGCCGTGGATCTGGCTGCTTTGTGTGCAGACCGCTAGGAATAGAAGGGATCTATAGCTGAGTGTGCAGAAAGTGAGTAGGAGAGTCGATTCAAGCGGTGTGTGGATCAGTAGAAGTAGGGTTGAAGAACAAACCAGAGAGCATGAGAACCAGAAGTTTGAGTCATAAAGACATATCATAAGATCAGTCTGCATCCTGTAGACTGTAAGGTTCTATATCCATTTCTCATGCCAAATGACGAGCACCTTGGTGGTTTTTCCCATATGGGTTTCCACATTATCCCTTGTGTTTGAATCGGTGATTGATGCTGTGAATTTTTATGTGAATGGTTGTTATTTGCTTACTGTATGATTATGAAATATTGATTAAATTCATGATTTTATATTGTAATCAATAGATGAATGTTTGAGAAAGTGTTGTTGGAATATATACATATATCAGTCTATATGCAATGTATTAAGTTACAATATAAGTCACAAATGGTCTATTAGTACAACAAGTCAGTTGCGTCGCACAAGTTGCACCAGTTGTGAGGTTAAGAACAAGGTTAGGTTGTGCATGCTAACATATAGTTGTGCTCAGTCGCACAAGACTGACTCCACCATATAGCCATCCAGTTGCCTATATTGAGCACCTTTCCCACATGCCAAGGGACTATAATCCCTCACCAACTACGAAAACATGGTTCTGGCAGTTACCCATTAGATATCTTGAGTGAGACTACACCTGTGTCGCAGGTGTTGCCGACGAAGTCTTCCTGTCGGGCCAATGTCTTGGGATTTATTGTTGGTATTGTGATGTGTTGAACCATGGGTTGATACAAGAAGGTGATTGAATCCAACAAAACCTAAGATAATTCCCAACTAGAAACCCTCCCAGAAAACCCAATAATTTGTCTTCCACCCAAATATTCCTATGGTTTCCCCCTAAATCATCTACAGGGCCACCTCCTATAGCTCCTATCACCTTTTACTAAAGCTTGCACCAAGTCCCTCTCTTGTCTACATCATTCCCATGTCTTATCATGTTGTATGATCCATGTGTCGTACCCAAACTCAAAATTGTGTCTTGTTCCCTTTCCAAGCTCCTTGCTTTTGTACTGAATTGTAAGCATGCTTCCTAACCAAAACAGTGCCTGACACCCTACCTATTCCAAGGAATCTATGCCCTATTAAATACCTCCCAAATGGATTTTTCCTCCCCTTATATTCATACAACTTCACAATCCAGCTTGATCCACCTCTTGGATGAATATCTTGATTCCTCAACACACCTCTATTTATACTCGTTCATTCACCCATAGAGTGTGACACATATTGGGCCAACTCCCACACTTGGGTCCACTTCTATTGTAACATGTGTCAGGCACCCATCTCTTGGGTGCACTTCTACAAATGCTCATTCCCAACACATGCCACTACCCATGATTTTTTGGAGTTGGAAAATTTTATTCGTGGGTTTGGTTTTGTTCCTACATATCTACTAGTTGACATGTCTCATGTGCCCATGTTTGTGTCAAATCCCTTTGTCATTATGTTGGGAACTCCTTCCCACCAAGGTGCCCATGTGTGGTGCCACCCAATGTGGGCACCTCACCACCCATATCGACTCTCAACAACCTTAGGCTATCGAATTCAATTGTTTTCCCCATGTACCCATCTTTACATATTTTTCCAAGTCTCCTCATCAAGCATGCCAAATTTTTTCTTAAGCATGGAGAGGCAGTCAAGTTTCCTACTTACCAAGACTGTGGAACCTCCCATGTAGGCTCAATGTGGAAACCTACGGCATTGTAGGTTGAGTTACAAGTCTATATGATACCACATTCAACCTACAGGGGAGCCTTATAGGATGCCACATACAACCCTGTAGGCTAAGTTATGCCCAAAAGTTATTGCAAATTGAAATTTTCATGTGAAAATAAAACATAAAAAATTATAACTAGACAAAGCATCTGTTTTTCATGGAAATTATGATAATAATATGGAATTCAATGTGGAAAGAAACAAATGTAAAAATGAACAATTGCACCATTTTAAGAAAACATAACGATAAGCCTAATTGGCTACCTCTCTTCTAAAGTATGACTTGGTTACTCTATTTTCCAATATACAAATATATGGTTGTATAAATATACAAAGAGATGTTATATAAATAAATTGCATATTGTGTGTTCAATTCAGGTGAGCTTAAGAATCCTAGTGTTTGCATGGCTGGTGATTTATCAAATCCCTCCTACCAAGGCATGACTAGTAAAGAGTAGTATCTTAGATGGACTTATCCTTTCCTACCTTAGGTTGGGAACATGTTATCACCTATTTTCATAATGTTAATTTGTCGAGTCTTGTTGGGTTTTTTTTTAGTTTGAGCATGTGGACATTTTGTAAGGGAGGTTTAATGTGAGAGTGGTTTTGTTAGGTGATTATAGATCTTTGGAATCACCAATAATATTAACTAAAATCTTGTAATATGAGTAAGAGTGGAGGTGAAAAGTTCAGATAAATAACTGTGAAGTAGATATGTTCATTCACCTTATGTCATTCATTTCTATGCATTGTTTTGCCACTCATATATCTAAATTGGGTATCTAAAATTGACTATCACTCATTATTGTTGGTATTTGAACTCATCAATGCAAGGAAGACCATGTTAAGGCAATCTAAATCCTTTTCTGATTACACCATCTTTTAGCCCTGTCTAACATACTAAACAAACATTCAAATAAGGTTTTCCTAATATCTATGTCCTACAACTACCCACCACTTCAAATTATTTTTAAACTTGCATTTCCCTCAACATGTTTAGTTTTTTTATGCCTACCCTTAATAATTATTTCTTCTATATATGCTAAGGTAATGAATGACGAATTCCTTAAACTAGAAACAACCTAACCAATATTGCTACCCATCCCTTCTATTGAATCCATGTAATTAGTTTTCCTTGTACTCACATATTTAGAAGATGTATCTCTCTATTTTGTTGCATTTAAAGGAAGGTTTACGTATGGATTTGACCTCATTTGCATTGGATGAATTCTAGGAGTTCCAATCCTAGTTTCACTTGCAACATGAAATCATTTCTCTTCCATTATCTATGTAATACTGCCATTAAAAAAATGGCCAATGCCAATCACTTCATTCATGCCAATAGTAGGGACACTAGGATACAAATACATATTTTAAGGTTTCGAATAGTTATAGGTTAGCGTAGTGTCAAAATTTCAATTTCACAATGATGATCCAAAATACTATCATGAGAAGAAAACCTAGTAAGGCTAAGATTTTGAGTAATGATTGTCGATGATGAGAATTTTGAAGTATAATTCTATGTAAAATATACCTAGCCAATTTTGATGGTAGAACACCTACTTGTCTAAACATCATATTTGAATAAAAATGCTTACATTAAATGGGTTCACCTCTCAAAAATCTCTACAATGTTGAAACGAAAGATTTGATGCTTACTTTGCTTGAAAATAAGAGACACTTTGACTTTTTTCATAACACATCTCTGGCATGATTTGTTTGCAATGACTTTGAACTGGGTGGCATCTTTTGAGTCCATCAATTTAAAGGTACTTGTGGTTAGAATTGTCCCCTTAGCCTCAAAATTATACTCATGCGGTAGCACTTTTAAAAAGTTCCATGTGAAATAATTCAAGCTTAGCAAGAAATCCTAATTACAATAAGGATTTGGATTTTGAAAATCTTTAATCTATTCATCCATTCTTTCACTATTGACACTTCCAAGGCCACAATTATCAATATATTGACCTACTTTATATGGCGTTCATGTAGATTTACTTTATAGGTTTAATAGTTGTTTTGAATTTAGTTGATTTCTACAAATGAGTGTTTATTGATCATCATCTAACATATAAGCCATCCATTTATTTTTGTAACTTTTATTTTTAAGTTGTTCTTTTAATCCTCATGTAAATATACATGAAATGGAAATTTGTGAGCCCATGAACATTCAAGTTTCCAACTTTTAATATTTTGTCCCTTACATATACAATATAATTTCGATTAGTAAAATGTTGTCCTTTACTCATATGGTGATGGGAAAGAAACTTTCTTTATGGTCCTATTTGAAGCTTCTCAAATTTTCTAATCATCTTTAAAACATCCAAATAATGTTTTTTCTTTTATATTTATTTGTCAATATATTTTGCAAGTAAATAATTTTTCATAGATGCCCAACTATATTCTAACTATAATTATTTCTACTCAACCATTCTCTACCAAACCTACAACATTTTTTCCCATGGAAGAATTCATGGATGCGTTAATATTGCTTTAATAATGCACTATTACTTCATTGTTTACCAAAGTACATTCTCTTTAATTTTTGGGTAGAGTTGTTGAATAGAAAAATAATTATGTATTTGTACACTTTTAATGGATTTCACAACATTTAATTCCCATTGATTAAAAAGAAGGCACAACATTGCCAACTTCCACGTAGCAATGAATGTCTATATCATGAGTAATGAAAATAAATTATAAGGTTTATAAACTAATATCTTTCATATCGAGAGAAATAATTTAAGCTTATTCAACATAAGAGGTTTTTCATCCAATAAATGTTACACCAAAAACATAGTAAAAGTAACTATGCATAGTTGAAATCCAAGTGTTTATTATAATAAGTATTTCAGACTACAACAATTAGTTGATCTCTTGTATTTTTAATTTGGAGAGATGATATGTGATTGTGTAACCTTTTTTTGTTCTCACACTATGTAATTGGTTGTAGGAAGAGAAAACCTTGGTTTCATGAGAATTTTCATAGAAGGACTTTATCACATCCTATTGTACTTGGAGTTCCCTCGCATCTTGTACATGCATAATGATGTCATCTAGAACTGAGATGCCAATGAACACAAGGGATTTTCCTATCTCTATCGTTGAACTAACATGCACATTCTATAACATAGGAAGGGGTAGAGTTGTAATGTGATTAAAACCAACAATAACATACATAGTATATTAATGTGACTAGTTAGTCCATAATGACAAAGAACATGTGAAGAATACTAAGCTAGCTTCACGATATATAAGATAGATAAGATAAAATAATTTTGATGGCATCCAAGAATGACTAGAAAAAGGTAAATGGAAATAAAAATTACAATCCAATAGTGGAAAACTATAGGAGTGTTGAAGCAACTCAACTAGTGATTAGACAAGATAGTAGACATAGTCAAACATGATCACCAATTAGAGTGCACCAATCTGAAAAGTGACCTATAAATTCACTTAGTACAACTTTAGGAGAAGAAGCAATGAGTGTTTATAATACAAATCCTATTGTGAATATGAATTATCAAGCTCTATCTATGTAAAGGAGATACCACGTAATCAGTTAGCAAATGTGACTAGTTAGTCCATAATGACAAAGAATAAGTGAAGAAATCCAAGCTAGCTTCACCATAGATAAGATAGATAAGATAAAATAATTTTGTTGACATCCAATAATGACTAGAAAAAGGTGAATGAGACTAAAAATTACAATCCAATAGTGGAAAACTGTGGGATTGTTGAAGCAACTCAATCATTGTTTAGACAAGAAATATTTAACAAATTACAATCATTTTCATGTGAGATGATGGAAGGGTGGAATCATGCATTTGGAAATAATAACACAATTATATTCTATAGGATATAAATTATCACAAATGGAAAATGAAACTACAACTAAGAGTTAGACGGTTCATAAGATACATGTGAGAGGGCTTGCACATGGAATTTACAAGAGCAGCAGTTGTGGAAGACAAACTCTATCAATGTACTTGGGGTTATATATCTAGTTTTCTTCATTTTTTCACCTTGTATTAGTTTACTTGGGGTACATTTATTTCTCTCCTTTGAGGTATCTGATTTGCTAAGTTGACTTTATTAATGATCAAAAGCTTTCCTCATGCCTGGAAAGAGTGTGTTGTCATGATAGGCACTAATTTGTCTAGAAGGCTTGAATAGTTCATTTGTATTTGGAATAACTTGCTTGACAAGTCTAAATTAAAAGTGCACATTTTTAATAAAAATATTGAAGTCTCATCATATTTTATTGGCCATGTTGTTTCTTTTTAATTTCATTTTTCCATCTCTTCATCAATTGAGTTCCCATTTTTATGTTGTCTAGACTAACAATTGATAGAATAAAAATTAATCAAGGAAGGTTCCAACACCACCTTGCTTTTGGCTTGAAGACCATTGGATTGATGCTATGATGTTGAAATTTTCTAGTATTAGGTTAAAGGTTGGAAGTGACCAAAAACAAATTGACAATTGTAGCAACCCAAGGTAATAAAATTGAATTCTATTCCAATTGTTTTCTCCCAAAATTGGTAGTATCTATTGGTTGGAATATCCTCTATATTGTGTTCATTGTTAAATTCATATCCTAGAGATCAAAATGGACAATTCTAGCTATCAGAATTTCATTTTGTTGCTTCATGTGTTGACATATGTCTTTGCAAGTCACTAGAGCTTCATATTACCATCATAGTTTCTAGGAACGGGGCTAGTTATCAGTCATTACTACACTCTCAATCTCCTTCGCAAAGTCTTTTGTTGTTTTCCATTATTTTATAGGGTTAACTTAGCACATAAAACGTTAATTGTGTACTAACTCCCCAGAAACTTTTGAGAATCTCCCAATAAATACTTGGTCCTTCAGTTTTCAACTGTTTATTGTAAGTTGATGGTAAGTTAAATTAACATGTTGTATAGGTTTGTAGCATCATGCATGGCTTGATCAATAGGCAGGGTCTAACATTTCCTTGTTTTTTTCCTAAATCCCATTGGATTGATGCTATAATGCTGAAATTTTATAGTATTAGGTTAGAGGTTGCAAGTGAAAAAAAAAATTACAAGTGTATATTATTACACTTACAATTCGAAACCTAACTCAAATTTCCAAACTGGTTTCCTTGGAAAACCACTTTCCTTGGGCCAATAACGCCATTAGAAACATGAAAAATGTCTACCAACTATTGCAAGGAATAATGTCGTCACTTGATTCAAGGATTTGTTTCTTTCAAACCATTTTACAATGATCACCATTTAGGGCATTAATTGGTAATAAAATTTGTACCGAATGTATCATCAGCAACCAAACTGGTCATTATCCATCAAGGCTTGAAGGGAAATTAGTCATGAAAAATTAGATCCTTAATGAGATACTTTCACATTGAAATGATGGAAATAAACCTTCAAAATTATCCTAGGTGTATAGTGATACAATTGCTTGCTATAAAGGCCACCAACTACTTTTTGTGTAATTTTGGGTTGCTAATGGTTTTCTATGTGTATTATAAAGGAAAGAAATTAAACCAAGTTGTTTTCATCATAAATTTAATGTCCAGGATTGCTACATAGACATCTACAAGACGCTTGGATAGCATCAACTGCAACTACTTCTATGTTTCTACAATTTGATTGGAACTCTTATCTTAATTGGAAATATCTCAACATGATCATCCATTTATTCTAGCATTGTAAGCCAAACAAGTATGTACATGATGCAATTGAGACCAATTGGTATGTAGTGTAAACATATCCTCCAAAGGGGTTGAGAAATGATACACCATATGAACCTAAGTAGGCAGGTCTATCAAGGGTTGCATACTTTCAAGAAACAAAATGCATAGATAAAGAAAATAGAATTGATGTTGATGTGGAAGTGGATTATGTCCGTTCAAATTGTGAAGGATCGTGGTTGAATGTTAATAAATAAAGCATATCTATTGTTTTTTTCAGTTAATTAAGTGCAGGGATTGCTCCTTCAAGCTTTCTCTCTCTTTATTCTTGCATTTATTTCCATAGTTAGAATCTTCCCTTATCATGCATTGTTGTTTGCATCATTTTATTTTCCTTTTTTGTTCTTGCTTGCCATGATAAGATAACATGGGGATATCGTGTAGATAAAATCTTGTACTCAATATAGGGTGGGTACTAAATGACTATTCCTACACATGATCCTATACTCACATAGAAGCAATACCCTTATTATGTAAAGTCATTTGACCTCTAATGTTGTTTGCTTTGTTTTCTATTTTTTTATTTGCTTTTGATTTTTCTTTTCTCTTATACATGGAAATGTGTTCCTATCCATCTCTTTGGGTAAAAACACATGTCAAAGAGCATAACCATTATGGAAATTAATGGTAATTTTTATTTATGTGAACGTCACTATTGAAAAATTAAATGGCGACATTTAATTCTATGCACATCACCATTGGAAAAATTAATGGTGATGTTTAATTTTGTGATAACCACCATTAATGAAACTTTGGAAACTATCCTTAAAGGATCGTAACATTTTTTTTAATTTGAATAGAAATGGTGATGGTCCTTTATTATGCATCATTCAAGTTTTTGAAATTGACAACAGTAATTAAATAATGGCAATGATCCATTATATACTATAGCTAATAAATTTTAGAGTTACTAAAGATAATGATGGTCCTTAAATTACAATCACCATATATGCAACAATAGTGAGGGTCATTAAAGGCTCATCACCATGATTCGATACTATTCATGGGAAATGATGACAATCATTGACCGTTCCCATATATGCATCAATAGCAAGGGTCATTAAAGGTTTGTCACCAACAAATCATTGTTGTTCATAGGAAATGGTGACCACAATTGACCATCATCATATATGCAGCAATAGTGAGGGTCATTAAAGACATGTGACTATTGTTCATAGGAATTGGCCACTGTCACTAACCATCACCAATAATGATTATTGGTGATGGACCTAGACCATATCCATATCTCCTTTACTTATGGCTACACTACCTTTTGTGACGTTCAATTTTTGGTGATGGGGGCCTTTTTTACTGTCACCAATGAGGCTATGGTGATGTTTTTTCCCCTCACCAAAGGCCTTTTTCCTTGTAGTGCCACAACCCATTTTGGTGATTCGTCTCCTAGGGTTAGGTTTTGGGATGTTATTGTTTTTAGATCTGTATACTTATGATCAAATTCCTTTTCTGATATCTTGGTAATTAGCTCTTATGAATGAGTGTATCCATCATATCTGTCTTCAGAGATAATCTACCATCATCTGAGCTAGTTTGAATTGATTTGTAGTTTACAACATTTTTCCATTACATTCATTAATATAATTTTAGTTTTATTGTACTCAGTGTGACTTCAGCAAAATATTTGGGTGTGTTTCCATTTTATATTGTTTCCTTCATTTTGTTCTCCAAATAATACATATTAGTGGTATCAAAGAAATCATATTTTTGTTTCTCAGTGCATGTCCCCAACGAGATCAAAATATCAAGAGTTAGGTGTTGCACTAGTTGACCTTGGGGACAACCACTCTCATTGGACTAAGCAACCTCACATGGAGGGAGAAGAAGAGAGAAGTGATGGTTCAAGATATCCTATTAATTTGTTGGTTGAGTAATCCCTCATGCGATAGAGGAATGAGAGGTATTATGTGGTGTTTCCCCACTTGAAGTTTTTAATTTTTTTTTAATACAATCCTATATGTGAAAGCATCATGTTGTCTATCAGTCTAGGCCCCATAGTGTCATTGTTACTTTGGAAGGATAACTCTAAAGGATACTCGAGGTAGTATGTAGGTGACTATTGTAGTTTCCCTTATCTATGCAAAGCAATGTTGTAAGGTCGACTCTTAGATTAAGAAATTTTTCCTCTTCATGGTTTGGTAAGAAGGTGGAAACAAGGTCACAGCAACTGCCATAGCTGCTCAGCACAAGGTCTCTATAAATAATAGAAGTGATATGATCATATTTTTGAATAATACAGAGATATATTTGCCTCACCTAAATGGGTGCCTCTACACTGGAAATTTAAATGTCCAATTTGATGGATCGAGTCTTGTCACTGAGAGGGGGGGGTGATTAAGTGACAAAAATTTAAACACAATTTCTTTTATTTTAGCAAATGTAAAAAAAATGGACACAATTTTTTAATGTGGAACCTAATAAGTTAAACCACCAACACGTTTCTATTATTTTGAAAACTTTGTTTTTATAATACGCAATAGTTATTTGTAAGCACCCACTTGTTGGACAGCACAATCCCCAAGTTTCTCAACCACTACTGAAAGATGCACCCACACCCTGGTTTATGCTTGCACCTACAGACAAGGTGTCATGTCCCCACCCTTCTACCCGAGAGAGGACACAACTATTGCTGCTATCATATCCGGGAAAACTAGCCCCATGAACATAAAATGAAATACATTGAACTAATAACATGCATAGATGCATAAATATTTAACATACAGCGGAAGCAAAATACATTTCATTCATTCACATGTTCCTCTTAATTCATTAGCAAAGGTAAATGCAGAGATTTAAACACAAAAATACTTATCTTGAGAAGAATATTGTCCCGCAACCAGCTATGTCACCGCAATGTTCCACCCAACCATAGGCCAGTGTGCTCCTTATTCTCTCAGTATCACTGCCACCCCTAAGATGGGAATGATTTCCACAGGGAACTTGTCAAAACCCCAAATTTACCGAAAAATTTAAAATTTTGAAAATACAGATAATGTTCAATAATACAGTCAGCTAACAGCTATAATTAGTTATATGTTATTTGATTTATAGATTGGTAAATTCATAATCTGAATTATCTACTCGATTATGTTTATCTTATAGAATAATTTTTTTTTCAGTTTAATGATTTATTTTTCTTTGCGACAAAAAGGTGCAACTGTCTTGGGATTCTGGGGCTTACTTAGCTTTTGAGCTAATGTAGAAAGTTTACCTGATCTTACAGATTTACAGGTAAGAAAGATCCAGTGCTGCCTGTCAATATTCATAAAGTATGCAGATATATGTTCGTTGCAAAAATAATAGCCCAGTAAAAAGAATATATATGTTGTTTTCAATTTCAAATTATTTTATGAGGTAAAACAATTAGATTGTTATTCTTTTTAAAGATGCCATAGAAAAGAGATTCTGTCCTAATAGCATTGGCGACAGTTGCTCTCTCTCTTTAGTTTGAATTTATAACTTTTATTGTGAACTAACCTCTTCGATATTTATCAATGTTTACCAAAGTCATCATGTGTAAACGCCTTTAATATTCCTTACACACAGGTTAAAGATGGTGAGGTTTTACGTTTAAGGGCCTACCTAAACTGTGTCCATAAAAATTTACGTCACGACAAAATTCTTGTGATGAGAAAAGTAATTCACAATAGTTAATGAGTTTCTATACTATTATTCTAACTTATAAAACTTTGAGGCTTAAAAGGATTATATCATCATTAACATACTGCTATCGAATGGATTAAGTTAGTATTGATTAACTAAGTTCTTTTACACATAACTTACTTGGAAGATATTGTCCAGTTATTGTTATTAAGATCATCACGAAAAAATCCAATGACAAGACCAAAACATATCTAAGGCTTAACACTTTCATTTGTAAACCTAGTAGTTTATAAAAGACACTCAAAGGTGAAACGAGAAATAAGCTAGCAAGAAGGGTATCTTAACCTAGATAAATTTTATGAATTTCTTTTGTAATATATTAAAGTGGCATAACCCTTGATAAGGTTATAATCGTTTATTGAATGCATACTTTTCTTGCATAAGGTGATAGGTCACAAGATTGTTCATACCCTTGATACGTTACAAGACCTAACCTTGATACTAAATCTCTTTTAACGTTGCAGCGTGCATGCTTGGTTGACTCCGGGAGTATAGAACCTTGTGGAACTTTCGAATCACCATATGATTAGAATAAAATCATTTCATTTGATTGCATGCTGAAACTATATAGATTACCCACTGCATGGAAAATATTTAAATGTGTACGTGGAATCATCGTAGCCAAGCATTGTGAAGATAAAATGCGATTGCGAACCCTAGACTTGTTATTTCCTCCGTCGTTTTCAGGCCTCCGGCTGCTCTGCTACTGTGTTTTGACCTCCATGCTGATTCTGCAACTGGTTTGATGATAGTCTCCCAACTTGATTCTTGCCTCTCGCACCTCGTAAGCTTGCCATGAACACTGATAGAGAAGAGCTGTAACAAAAATCATTCATTGCTTGGACTGGGTTGGTTGTTTTCCTCCGGGGTTTAACCTTCGTGGCTTGCTCATTTAAGGGTTATCATACTATGAAGGTCTCTTTTTCTTGACCCAGTAGTGAGAGCCGTGGCTCCGCATCTTATGATATGTTTGGTCTTAGGGTTTCTTAGCAGAGTGAAAATTTTGGTTGGGGAGTAGTGGCGGCCCATGCGTTTATATTTTTTCTCGGTTTGTCGCTCCAACTCTTGACTGTCACTGGTTGTTGTTGCGTTGGTAACCTCCCTCTTTCTTGTAACAGATGAAGGGTTTGTTTATCCTTGTGTTGGTGGCGGCACTTCTATTTGTGGGTGGTTACGTTACTTTGAAGCTCAGGTAAATGATATTATCCGCATCTCTGTCCTTGAATTTCTATTTAATATAAATATAAATTATTAACAATCATCTTGGGTTGTTTCACAGGTGACAACCTTGTCCTTCTACACAGCCGGTACAAAGCTGGGTCAACAACCTGCTCACGGGTAAGCCCTGGTTAACCCATGGTAGTTCGTCCTTGTTCAGTTCCTTATGGGACATTTGATGGTTGGTCGCCTTGGCCTGCAAAGACCCTTGTGGTCTTGGTTTATCTGGGTTAACTTGGTTCGTTGTTTTTGTTGATGACAAACCCTTGCTTTATGCGGGTCTTCCGACTTAGGCCGTGACCTGTAATTTTTTATTTTTGCTTCTAGTTTGTGTATAAAATGATGGAAGGCCTGTTAAGCCATTCTCTGTTAACTCTTAGAAGCCGAGAGGCATCAGAATGGAGCTTAGATTCACTTGTTTGATACTTCTGTTGTAAATTTTGATACATTAGGGTTTTACCCTAATTCAGCGATGTAAAGATGTATTTATTGTTTTTAAATTATCTTTTTATTACAATGTAATACTATAATTTATTCTGTTATTTATTATATTGTATAATGGGTTATTAAGCTTAGTTAATCGAGCATGTTTATGTTATGTTAATTTATTTTCCTGCAAGCTATTACATTTGAATTTACTCTGTAAATTATTTTAATATTACCTGTTTAGGATAACTGTATATTATTTTTATGTTATCTTACCTTAATTTCCTCTGTTCTAATAAGGTTTTAAATATTTATTTTGTATTTGTTAACTTCAGAAAAATAAATAATTCAATGTTTTTAGAATTGTACTTATGTAACTATATAGTTACATCTTTTAAGTACAAGGTTTATATTTACTTGATATGTTATTATAATGTTAAAAGAATGTTATTTTACTTACAAGTAGATATTGTTTCTATAATTATATACATTATCTTTATACTTAGTATAAAGTGTACAGATGAGAAAATATTTTATTGCTATACTCTTAGGTTTTCTATGCTAAAATAATTTATAACAATTCTTTTCATATCTATATTACCCTATTTAAATTATAACATTAGAATTTATTACATAAGGTAATAACAAATTAACTGAATTCCTTTCTCTAAAGAAATAGTAGTATTTGTTCAAATTCCTTAAGATACAGGTTAGTAACTGTAGAACCTGCGTAAGTTCGGTTAGATAAAAAGTATAAATTATTTACCCTTTCAGTCATAAATGGAATCACCTAGATAACAATATTAAACCAACTAGTTTTATCTTTAGAATTAAATCAAGGTTTTCCATTCTTACTCACAGTTTGGTTGCTACAAATACAGTAGTTATCCCAATTAGGAAATAAATAAACTACAGAGCTGAAAAGTCATTTTATTTAACCCAATACTACACCTTTTAACTATTATCTTCTTTTCCTTTTGTTTCAAAATAGATATAAGGATTACAGAATTGAATACTCTGTAGAAGACTATTTCGTCTACCAAAACATACTACTGTTAGTATAATGATATAACTTCCTTTCCTTTTCTAATATTCCGACATTCACAGTCTAGATCTAACACTATTCTATGTACATAATAATATTTCTTTTGATAACAAATATCTTAATAAAAGAAAACATTCTAGTATTCAAGCTAACATATTAAGTTAAATTTACATCATATTGTCTTCATTTAAATACACTACTTGTGTTAGAGTACGATCTGGATTACTCCAGATGGGGAAAAACACAGGTAGGATTTATTTTCATCAAGAACAGATCCATTATTAAACAAGCTAAGATATTCTACCCTCTGAGTTTACATCATAACCTGAACATGCATCATTTATTCACACACAGATATAACTTTAACATAGAAATTAAAAGATAGCAGAACCTATTCTTAAAGATGGTCGACAATAGCAATGGGAGGTCGTTCCTCCCTACCAACTCCTAGAGAGTGCTCAAACAATGACTCCTCAGGACCCCCAAGCCTACTCTGGTCTCCCTGGCTGGAACTAGGTGGAGCAAATAACCAAGTACTAGTCCTTAGACTCCATACCGATCCTGAACACAGCAGTCAGGTCTCTCAGCTAAAAATCTATATTAGATCAAGTTACTGCAGTTTACCCCCTCAAGACACCTTCCTTTCAGTTTCCCTTTTTTCCAATGAATTCCTTGAAGTGCATTCCCCCTGAATGATTCTTCTCCTGGAAAATATGAGCAGCCTCAGCTCTCTACATTGGGCATTTTTATAAGATTTCCTAGGTCTTTTTGGGTTAGTTGTCATTAATTGAGCCACCTGCTCTGATCCCACTTTCTTGGGGGATCA
>LPNX011225576.1:36456-59686 GCA_001517045.1 Pseudotsuga menziesii
GGAACCTCCTCATTGATGTAGGAGTCCAACTCATTCTCTTCCAGGACCAGGGAGATCCTATACTTCCAAGCTCGGAAGTTATCATCTCCCTCAAGATTTTCATCAAGCTTGGTATGATGAGACACCTTAATTGAGAAACTCAAATGGAAATACAAAAGATTTAGATCTTACCAGGTCAAGATGTCGGATTTGGATTTGGAGCTGAAATCCTACAGTACTGGTTCAGGAGCAAATTAGGGTTTTGCTTTTCTGGAGTTCTGTCCAACCAAATGCTTTGAAATTGATCTCTAACTTCAATTTTGGGGAGGAGATCAATCCAGGCCTGGGCTCACTGAAAAATTCCTCTTCTGTGAAAAGCCCTAATTTTCGGTAGTAGTGTCGGGTCCAAAACTAAAAAACCTCAGAATTGGATTCTGCTTCGACAGGAAGATGCACCCTAAGGAGGAGAGTTATTCCACCTTACTTTTGCTGAAAATCTGTGGAGGAAGGTCCAAAAACTAGGAATCCCTAGTTCCCGTAGATGCATAGTGTCTTCTTCTCAGGTTAGCTTTGATACCATGTTAGTTTTTCAACATTAAGCTAGCAGTATTAGGATCTTTAACTAAGAGAATAACAAGCACAACAATCAAACAAAAGAGACAATGAACATAGTGTTTTTCCTCGGGGAAACCATAAATGGAGAAAACCCCACAACTTCCTCAGAGATAGAATCAACACCAAAATAGAAAATCCGAAAACAGTAAGTGATCTCCCGACAACAGTAACTTTCTTCTTATCTAGCCCCAGTGTCTTCTCCTTCCTCAACTATGCGCTACACTTGAGTGTGTATGTGATGTGTGATAAATAGAGAAGTCACCTCTCTATTTATACTGCTTCTCGGCATGACTAAAACCCTACTAGGGCCGACTTCACTAAGTGAGTCTAATAACCCAGCGCCCCAGAACTGCGGGGACTTTAACCCTTAGACAATAGGAGGGTTACCCACAATGACTTGACATGACTTGTTTACATTATAGATCCTCCCAATCGAAACATCAAGGCATGAAATCATGACTCAATTACATTATAGACACATCTCGGAATAAACATCAGGTTGCAAGACATAGATACATAGATGAATACATTCTGAAGTTACAAATACATCAACAAGAAGAATCCATGGCTTGCATAGAGATCCGACGGACATGAGTGAACCTGCACAAGAAATCAACAGTCAAGAGAAATTCTAGAAAGTTTGAAAGGTAATCTGATGAACAGATCCAATGGTCAGGAGTGAACCTGCACAAGAAATCAATGGTCAAGAGAAAATCTGCAAAGTTTGAAAGGTAATCTGATGAATAGGTCTGACATTCAGGAGTGAACCCACACAAGAAATCAATGGCGTGGAAGGAGTTTTGCAGGAAGAAGGGCGTAAGAGGAAAGTATGGAAGTTGTTTAAACAAATGTTGAAAACCCGATATCCACATCCTGCACCAGATATAAGATCGACGATTGGGAAAGAGTGCATAAGAAATCGATGGCATGAAAGGAGTTTTGCAAGAGGAAGAAGGAAAGAGGAAATTCTGGAACTTATTCAAACAAATGTTAAAAACCAGAGATCCGTATCTTGCATCGGATCTATGATTGATGGTCGGGAAAGGGTGCACAAGAAATCTATGATGTAGAAGGAGTTTTACAAGTGTAAGGCAGAAAAAAGAAAAGTATGGAAGTGGTTTAACAAAATGTTGAAAACCTAGGATCTGCATCCTGCACTGGATCTAAGATTGATGATCGAGAAATGTTGTACAAGAAATCAATGATGCGGATTGAATTTGTAGAAAAGGATGTGCAAAAGCAGGTGGTTGATAAAGTTCTACTTCAGATCAACGATCAGAAGAAACGTTGCATGAAATCGACGGTGCATAAGAAGTCATGTGGAAAAGGATGTGCGGAAGGCGGAAATTGGAAATCCTGGAATGATATCTGGAAAACAACACATATCAGATATTTGATTTTCTTCTCATATCAATGATCACAGAGAGCTCAAAGAATATCAATGGCGCAGAACCAGTACTATGGAACCAGAACTACGGAATCAAGACTACAAAAAATTTGATTTGTGGAAAAATAAAAAGTGTGAAAGAAGCTGAGTTGCAGAAAATGACAATAGTGGAAGAAGCCAAATGGCGAAGATGCATTGTAGAAACTCATGATTACTCAGCGATTGGACACCTTGTCTGTCACAAGGTATCGAACGGTTTGATCAGTTATGGAAATGGACCACCAGGAATATGAACATGTAAAGGGTTTAAGGATTGATACGTATAAAATGATGTGCATGATGAAGGAATGAGTGCACTCTCTGCAGACAGAGAGGTGGTGCATGGGTCATCATCGAAGTGGAGATTGCAGAATGAAAGAGGACTTTGAGTTCTTTCAAGAATATCCAGAACAAAGACAATGAGGGGAACCAAGGTGCATAAGCATATCTAGGAGCAGATCATAATAGAGTTGGTATGCATTGTTATATCTATTTTTCTACATATTGTCCTGAACATGTTTTAAATCTAAGAAACAAGGGTGGTAGGGTGGTGCTAGGAAAAACATGTTTTTTTTTTTTGTTTACAAGTTGGAGCCTGTACAAGTGGAAGTTGGTGCTTCCACCCAGTTGTAGCTGGATAATTTTATTTTAGTTGGTGCTAGAAAAACATGAGGGTTGGTGCTCTCCAAAAAAAGGAATGTGTAAACAGAGCTTGCAGTCTCATTTGAGTAGGTGCTCAAATAAATATGAATATTTGTCTGTCTCTATCATGTGTGTGTGATTGATGATCATCATCTCTTCTGTTGTACTTGTTGGATTATCATAATTGTAAATATGTAATGAGTAATAATTCTTTAAATATTGAAAAATGGTTTAATATTTAGAAATAAATGACCCCCCCTTTCAGTTATTTGAATAATTTCAATAGATGTATCCCAGGTATTGAATTTCTCCATGTTGAATGAGCATTTCTTGAAATTGGCATATAACTTGTGTTGGTGCAAGATACTAAGGATATGTTGAATGTGTTGCAGTTGTTCCACCCAAGGTATACTAAAGATGAGAATTCTATCCAAATATATGAACACAAAAAATATTGTGAATGGGAACAAGATATCATCCATCATGCTCATAAATTTTATTAGTGCATTAGTAAATCCAAAGGGCATCAACGAACACTTAAAAAGGCCTTATTTATACTTGAAGGTTGTCTTTCATAAATATTCATGCTCAATCGGGACTTAGTGGTAACCTAAATTTGAATCAATCTTACTAAAGAAATTGGCACCCTTAAGTTGATCAAGAAGATCATCAATATGGGGGATTGGGTATCAATTCTTGATGGTGATTTTGTTAAGGGATCTGCAATCAATAGAAAGTTTCCATGTCTCATCCTTCTTCTATACCAACACATTGGGATCCCATAAGGTAAGGAGCTTGTTCCAATAATCCCTTTTTGGATGAGATATTGAATTTGACACTTTATTTCCTCATTCTCTAGAAGAGAACATCTATACTCTAGGCCATTAGGTAAAGGAGAACTAGTTATCAAATCAGTTGTGTTGGAAACATGGAAATATAGGTTGGCATTGATGGAAATTGAGGAATCCTGCATGCCAGTAGAGAAGGAATCCCACATGATGAAGATGAAGGAGCCCGTATTTTGAAGACAAAAGAGTCACGTAGAGAGATCAGGATGAACTACACTGGTTCAATCGAACAAGAGACTCAGGGATTGTTGGATCAAAATATTGATGGCTAAGATTCAAGTAGATTGACGGTTTAGATTGAAGTAGCAGGAAAATCTATAGCTATAGATAATATTCCGCAAGGAAATCATGTATGGGAGTAAATTTCTGCAATAATTCAGAAACGAACGGCCAGGAAGCTTCCCACACGAAATCCAATGGTTGGGGATAAGATATGAAAAAGTTAGAAGGACGAGGTTAAATTCCACAGTTAATAAAAATTCTACAATAGATCATCAGATCGACGATCAGGAGCACAACCACAGGAGATTTATGGTTCGAAGGTTTTGTGAGAGTAAAATTATGGGAGCAGAAGTGCAGGTGTAGAAGTTTGGAAAGAAAAAAATTGAATTCGTGAAATGTTGAGTTTCCAATTTCCATACGGGAGAGGAAGCGTGGGTGTGGAATTGCTGAAGGAAAAAAGTCGAGGTCATGGAAAATTTGAAGTATTCGATTTTCACATTATGGAAAAGGTGAAAAGCAGGAAGGCCGTTGCGGAATTAGAAAAGCGGAAGTGAAAAAGTTTAGATTTTGGAATAGTTGAGTTTTCAACTTCCACATTCCACATTCTGCATTGCGGAAAAGGTGTTTCAAAATGGTTGGTACAGAAATCCAACGACAGATTGATCGTTGCAGAAGTGGAAAATCAGAAAGGAAAAAGCTTGGAAAACTAGAAAGTGGTGGTTTCTGATTTTCGCCATCCGCGTGCAGAAAGGTCAGTGCAGAAAGGCTAGTGTGGACAGATGCCCGCATTAAGAGAGATGATCGTAGATGGTTTAAGGAAGACACACATGCATGAATAGGAGAGATCTCAAGCCCACATTTTGGGAGAAAAACACACCAAACAATCATAGATAATGAAGTCCGTAGACCAGTGAAGTGTGGAAGCTTGTGTTGTGGGGAAAAGGATTCATGCAGAAGAGATTCAAAGAAGTGTGACTGAAAGGATGCTTAGTTTAAATCAATGAGGTTTTCAAATAACTAATTAATTAAAACATAATTATGAATAAGAGATTCGAAGAGGTGTGAAAGAGAAAATCATGAAGCATGTTTTATAAAGGTGTGATGGCTTGAACAAAGATATGAAGGGTCATAATGTTGAAAGGGTGTGAGAATGGTTTGAAGAGATGATTGAAGGATATATAAAAAAAGATCAAATGGTAAGTAAAGTGTCTTTGTTAATTACATATGGCAAAGTCCAAGAAGGTAATAAAAGACTGATAAAAATCAAATAAGGGTGGTGCTAGGGAAGGCTACATGCCTACAAGGAGGTCTTATCCTCCTTCCAGTAGTGGATGGAGAAATAGGGTATTGGTGTATCCTTGTCTATAGGTGCAGGAAAAAACCAGGGTCTGGGTGCATCCTTCTGTAGTGGCTGCGAAACTTGGGGATTGTGGTCTCCAACAAGTGGGTGCTTGCAAATGACTATTGTATATTATAAAAACAAAGTTTTGCAGATAATATAAACATGTTGGTGGTTTACCTTATTGGGTTCCATGTTAAAACATTGTGTCCAAATTTGTTTTTACATTTGCTAAAATAAAAGAAATTGTGTTTAAATTTCTGTCACTGATTCAACCCCCCCTCTTAGTGACAAGACCTTATCCATCAATTGGTATGAGATTAGGATCCTTCACCATAGTTCAACCACTGGAAGGAAGATCCTATGAAAATCACTATGGATCAATAGATGAATATGTCAATAAGAGTCCCCATATTTGATGGTGAAGACTATGTTTTCTGGAAGATTAGAATGAAAAACTATTTGATGTCCATTGGAATGGAATCTTGGGAATTAGTTGAAGAAGGATATAATGTTCCAAAATTCACCCCCACAGAAGCAGAAGATAGGAATAAATTTTGGGAACATGCAAAGGCCTTAAATACATTACAATCCGGAATAAGTAAGAAGGTTCTTGCAAAAGTACTAACCTATAAAAGTGCAAAATAAATCTGGGACAAATTGGAAAACATATATGTAGGAGACTCTAAAGTAAAAATGGCAAAACTTCAATCTCTCAAAGTACAATATGAATGTCTAAAAATGAAGGATGAAGAAAATGTTTTAGAGTAATTCGAAAGAATTGATAATCTTGTTAATACAATCAAAGGTTTGGGAGTAGAAATACTAGACTACGAGTTAGTTGAAAATATACTAAGAACACTTCCTATGGCATATAATACCAAAGTATCTACTCTTGAAGACCGAGAGAAGCTAGAAGATCTTACCATGGATGAATTGTATGGAATCCTCACATCCTATGAATTAAGACTAGGTATTCATATTCTCCCAAAAAAGAGAAGCAACTTTCAAGGTGATCAAGAAAACTAAAAGTCAGAAGCAAAAACCTCAGACTAACCATAATGAAGGATCTGATGAAGAAGAAGCCAATTTTATTAAAAGACTTCAGAAAGGATTGGGGAAGTACAAAGGAAAGCTTCCCTTCAAATGTTTTAATTGTGGAAAAATTGGGCACTTTCAAGCCAAGTGTCCTTATCCCAAGGAAGACTCTGAATATGAATATGTCAAAAACAAACAATACAAGAAAAAGGGGAAATTCCACTATAAGAAAAATTACAAAGAATTTTTTTTTTCTACTCAGAAGAATAAGACAACAATTCATTTGAGGTTAGTGACAGTGATGATGCAGTCCTTTTTCTAGGTATTGAAGAGTTAATGAGATAGAAGAATTTGAGCATATGGAAGAGTCACAAGATGAAGCAGAGGTTAATATGGAAGAAGAACTATGCAGTGCTTTAGATGGATTAAGAAGATACAAAAACAAATATAGACAACTGAAAAGTTTTGTAGTTGAACAACATGAAGAGCATGAACAAAAATAAAAAGAGATGAAGAAAATCATGAGCAATCTGAAACACCAAATTCAAGATGCAAATAGGATATAAGAAAGGATGGAGAAATATCTTAAAGAAAAACAACTAATCTATGAAATAATGGAGGTAGAATTAGTTCACTTAAGAAAAGAGATTAATGCAAAATCTATTCAAACTAGATATGAAAATATTTCTAAAATTTTAGATGAGATTATAACCACACAAAGAGATTGAAGTACAAAAATGGAATAGGTTATTCTCAAGAAGAAAATCAAGTTATCTCAAAATCTTATGCAGTTTCTCTTCTTAGTACATTCAAGAAGAAAGAGGAAGAAAATAAAATGAATGCTCAGAACTCCAGAAGATCATTTCCACCCATCAAGAAGGAATTCAAGACAACCCCAAAGAAGGTTTATCAAAACAAATCCTCACATTTTCCTTGGTTATTGTTTTGCATGCTCTAACTTTGGACACAAAGCTATGAATTGTAGAGCATATGAAAATAAAATTTTGAAGTTTAAAAACTATAATCTCAAGAACAATCAAATCGTTGGTCAAGTTAAGAGCATAAATTATAACTCATTTGTACCTCTACAAGAAAGGGATTTAGAATGCTTCAATTTTCATAACTATGGACATAAAGCATTCAATTGCAGATTAATGGAAATCTCAGAAATACCAAAGGATATTAGAGAGCAAAAGAAGCCGTGGAAAGAAATAACATTAAAAGAGGAATGCCTTATTTCCTTGAGAACACAAGATAAAGGAGATCTATGGTATGTTGACAGTGGGTGTTCAAAACATATGACATGAGATAAGGACAATATTTTAAACTTAAAAAAAGGTAGAGTTATATTTGGTGACAAATTTTTCATGTAATATTGTTGGGAAAGGCATCGTGAATGTGGGAAAAGACACAGCCAAAAATGTGTTACTTGTAAAAAAATATGAAGCCTAGTCTATTAAGTGTCAGCTAAACCTGTGATCAGGGGCACATTTGCATTTTTGATTCTCAGAAATGTGAGATAAGAAGGAATAACTTAGGAAAATTGGTTGGTGTTGCTTCTAGAACTCCCAAAAATGTATACATACTAAATACAAGACAATCTGAGAAATGTCATATGAATTTAGTGGATGAAAGTTGGCTATGGCATAGAAGGTTGGGGCACATTAACTTTGATAATACTATGAAAGTTAGCAATATTGAGGTCGTAAGAAACTTAACAAAGATCACAAAGCCTTCAAATCCTATATGTAGACATTGTCAATTAGGGAAGCAAACTAGAATAAGGTTCAAAACAAAAGAGTACTCAACCTCAAAACCTTTAGAGCTGGTTCACACTGACCTCTATGGAACTACAAGGACCAAGATTTTGCAAGGAGAATCCTACTTTATGCTAGTCATTGATGATTTTACTAGAATGGCTTGGGTATCCTTTCTCAAGGAAAAATTAGAAGCTTTTAACAAGTTCAAAGCCTTTAAAATCCTTGTTGAAAATGAAACAGAGGAAAAAATTAAATGTCTTAGATCAAACAATGGTGGTCAGTTCACCTCTAAAGAGTTTGATCTCTTCTATGAAACCCATGGAATCAAGAGACAATTCTTTGCTTCCAGAACACCTCAGCGAAATGGGATTGCTGAGAGGAGAAATAAAACGTTCAGGAGGCTGCAAGGACTATGCTCAATGAAGTTAAATTATCTGATGCATATTGGAGGGAAGCTGTAAACACATCAGAACACATTTTAAATAGAGGTCATCTTAGGATAAATAGTAATAAGACTCCTTATGAGCTGTGGTTTGGGATAACCCTTCATTAAAATACTTCAAGGTCTTTGGAAGTAAGTGTTACATCAAAATGCTTGATGAGAACCTCAAAAAATTTGATGAAGGTATATTTATTGGATATGATTCTACCAAAAAGGCATACATATGATACAATATTAGATTACATAATATTGTTGAGAGTGCAGATGTTAAGGTAGATGATTTAAAAACAAATAAATTCAAACATCAAGAGACCATACCTGACGATGAAGATGAAGATGATGCTGAGTTAGTTGATACACAAGTAGACGTAGAAGAAAATGACGATACACAAGAAGATGAAAAAGATACCAGAAAAGAAGAGGAAGATACTCGAGAAGAAGAGATAATAGAAGAATCCCCAAGAATAGACACAAAGACTTTCTCAAGAATAACCCAAAAGAATCATCCTGAAGACCTAATTATTGGAGATAAAAGTACAAGAGTAAAAACAAGAAGACTATTGTTGTATCAAATAGAAATAATACTTTTGTCATGTATTGAGCCCAACTCAATCAAAGAAGCATGCAATGATGAAAGTTTGGTCAAAGCTATGAATGGAGAATTAGACCAAATAGAAAAGAATAAAACTTGGGAACTAGTTCCAAAACCACAAGACAAGAATGTCATTGGAACTAAATGGGTGTTCAAAAACAAAGTAAATGAAAATGGACAAGTAATCAGGAACAAAGCCATATTGGTATGTAAAGGGTATGCTTAGGTTGAAGGACTATATTTTGAAGAAACCTTTGCACCTATGGCCAGATTGGAGGCAATTAGGATGTTCTTAGCCTTTTCTAGCTACAGAAAATTGAAAGTATACCATATGGATGTCAAATCAGCATTTCTCAATGGAAACTTAGAAGAGGAAGTCTACATAGAGCAACCAGAAGGGTTTCACTTAACTGATAAAAGAAATTATGTTTGTAAACTAAAGAAATCTCTCTATGGGATAAAACAATCACCCAGAGCATGGTATGCAACACTATATTCTTACTTACAAGTACAAGACTTCAAAAGAGGATTAGTAGACATTAATCTTTATTATAAAATTATTGGTGATAGCATGATTATTGTGGAAGTATATGTTGATGATATCATATTTGGGAGTGATGATGAAAAAATGAGTAAGTATTTTGCTAGTAAGATGTAGCAAGAATTTGAAATGTATTTGCTTGGTGAACTAAATTTCTTTCTAGGATTTCAAATAGTTCAGTCCAAAAAATGAATCTTTATTCATCAGTCCAAGTATGTGAAAGATATGCTTAAAAAATTCAAGTTTGAATATTGCAAACCTTTTTGTACACCTATGATAGTAGGATGCAAAAAAAGACTGATAAAATCAAATAAAAGACTGATAAAAATCAAATAAGGGTGGTGCTAGGGAAGGCTACATGCCTACAAAGAGGTCTTATCCTCCTTCCATAAGGTAATAAAAGGGTAATAAAAGACTGATAAAAATCAAATAAGGGTGGTGCTAGGGAAGGCTACATGCCTACAAGGAGGTCTTATCCTCCTTCCAGTAGTGGATGGAGAAATAGGGTATTGGTGTATCCTTGTCTATAGGTGCAGGAACAAACCAGGGTCTGGGTGCATCCTTCTGTAGTGGCTGCGAAACTTGGGGATTGTGGTCTCCAACAAGTGGGTGCTTGCAAATAACTATTGTATATTATAAAAACAAAGTTTTGCAGATAATATAAACATGTTGGTGGTTTACCTTATTGGGTTCCATGTTAAAACATTGTGTCCAAATTTGTTTTTACATTTGCTAAAATAAAAGAAATTGTGTTTAAATTTCTGTCACTGATTCACCCCCCCCTCTTAGTGACAAGACCTTATCCATCAATTGGTATGAGATTAGGATCCTTCACCATAGTTTAACCACTGGAAGGAAGATCCTATGAAAATCACTATGGATCAATAGATGAATATGTCAATAAGAGTCCCCATATTTGATGGTGAAGACTATGTTTTTTGGAAGATTAGAATGAAAAACTATTTGATGTCCATTGGAATGGAAGCTTGGGAATTGGTTGAAGAAGGATATACATTCCAAAATTCATCCCCACAGAAGTAGAAGATAGGAAGAAATTTTGGGAACATGCAAAGGCCTTAAATACATTACAATCCGGAATAAGTAAGAAGGTTCTTGCAAAAGTACTAACCTATAAAAGTGCAAAATAAATCTGGGACAATTTGGAAAACATATATGTGGGAGACTCTAAAGTAAAAATGGAAAAAATTCAATCTCTCAAAGTACAATATGAATGTCTAAAAATGAAGGATGAAGAAAATGTTTTAGAGTAATTCGAAAGAATTGATAATCTTGTTAATACAATCAAAGGTTTGGGAGTAGAAATACTAGACTACGAGTTAGTTGAAAAGATACTAAGAACACTTCCTATGGCATATAATACCAAAGTATCCACTCTTGAAGACCGAGAGAAGCTAGAAGATCTTACCATGGATGAATTGTATGGAATCCTCACATCCTATGAATTAAGACTAGGTATTGATATTCTCCCAAAAAAGAGAAGCAACTTTCACGGTGATCAAGAAACTAAATGTCAGAAGCAAAAACCTCAGACTAACCATAATGAAGGATCTGATGAAGAAGAAGCCAATTTTATTAAAAAACTTCAGAAAGGATCGGGGAAGTACAAAGGCAAGCTTCCCTTCAAATGTTTTAATTGTGGAAAAATTGGGCACTTTCAAGCCAAGTGTCCTTATCCCAAGGAAGACTCTGAATATGAATATGTCAAAAACAAACAATACAAGAAAAAGGGGAAATTCCACTATAAGAAAAATTACAAATAATTTTTTTTTTCTACTCAAAAGAATAAGACAACAATTCATTTGAGGTTAGTGACAGTGATCATGCGGTCATTTTTCTAGGTATTGAAGAGTTAATGAGATAGAAGAATTTGAGAATATGGAAGAGTCAGAAGATGAAGAAGAGGTTAATATGGAAGAAGAACTACGCAGTGCTTTAGATGGATTAAGAAGATACAAAAACAAATATAGACAACTGAAAAGTTTTGTAGTTGAACAACATGAAGAGCATGAACACAAATAAAAAGAGATGAAGAAAATCATGAGCAATCTGAAACACCAAATTCAAGATGCAAATAGGATATAAGAAAGGATGGAGAAATATCTTAAAGAAAAACAACTAATCTGTGAAATAATGGAGGTAGAATTAGTTCACTTAAGAAAAGAGATTGATGCAAAATCTATTCAAACTAGATATGAAAATAGTTCTAAAATTTTAGATGAGATTATAACCACACAAAGAGATCGAAGTACAAAAATGGAATAGGTTATTCTCTAGAAGAAAATCAAGTTATCTCAAAATATTATGCAGTTTCTCTTCTCAGTACATTCAAGAAGAAAGAGGAAGAAAAGAAAATGAATGCTCAGAACTCCAGAAGATCATTTCCACCCATCAAGAAGGAATTCAAGACAACTCCAAAGAAGCTTTATCAAAACAAATCCTCACATTTTCCTTGGTTATTGTTTTGCATGCTCTAACTTTGGACACAAAGCTATGAATTGTAGAGCATATGAAAATAAAATTTTGAAGGTTAAAAACTATAATCTCAAGAACAATCAAATCGTTGGTCAAGTTAAGAGAAGAAATTATAACTCATTTGTACCTCTACAAGAAAGGGATTTAGAATTCTTCAATTTTCATAACTATGGACATAAAGCATTCAATTGCAGATTAATGGAAATCTCAGAAATACCAAAGGATATTAGAGAGCAAAAGAAGCTGTGGAAAGAAATAACATTAAAAGAGGAATTCCTTATTTCCTTGAGAACACAAGATAAATGAGATCTATGGTATGTTGACAGTGGGTGTTCAAAACATATGACATGAGATAAGGACAATATTTTAAACTTAAAAAAAGGTAGAGTTATATTTGGTGACAAATTTTTCATGTAATATTGTTGGGAAAGGCATCGTGAATGTGGGAAAAGACACAGCCAAAAATGTGTTACTTGTAGAAAATATGAAGCCTAGTCTATTAAGTGTCAGCTAAACCTGTGATTAGGGGCACATTTGCATTTTTGATTCTCAGAAATGTGAGATAAGAAGGAAGAACTTAGGAAATTGGTTGGTGTTGCTTCTAGAACTCCCAAAAATGTATACATACTAAATACAAGACAATCTGAGAAATGTCATATGAATTTAGTGGATGAAAGTTGGCTATGGCATAGAAGGTTGGGGCACATTAACTTTGATAATACTATGAAAGTTAGCAATATTGAGGCCGTAAGAAACTTAACAAAGATCACAAAGCCTTCAAATCCTATATGTAGACATTGTCAATTAGGGAAGCAAACTAGAATAAGGTTCAAAACAAAAGAGTACTCAACCTCAAAACCTTTAGAGCTGGTTCACACTGACCTCTGTGGAACTACAAGGACCAAGATTTTGCAAGGAGAATCCTACTTTATGCTATTCATTGATGATTTTACTAGAATGGCTTGGGTATCCTTTCTCAAGGAAAAATTAGAAGCTTTTAACAAGTTCAAAGCCTTTAAAATCCTTGTTGAAAATGAAACAGAGGAAAAAATCAAATGTCTTAGATCAAACAATGGTGGTCAGTTCACCTCTAAAGAGTTTGATCTCTTCTATGAAACCCATGGAATCAAGAGACAATTCTTTGCTTCCAGAACACCTCAGCAAAATGGGATTGCTGAGAGGAGAAATAAAACGTTCAGGAGGCTGCAAGGACTATGCTCAACGAAGCAAAATTATCTGATGCATATTGGAGGGAAGCTGTAAACACATCAGTACACATATTAAATAGAGGTCATATTAGGATAAATAGTAATAAGACTCCTTATGAGCTGTGGTTTGGGATAACCCTTCATTAAAATACTTCAAGGTCTTTGGAAGTAAGTGTTACATCAAAAGGCTTGATGAGAACCTCAAAAAATTTGATGAAGGTATATTTATTGGATATGATTCTACCAAAAAGGCATACATATGATACAATCTTAGATTACATAATATTGTTGAGAGTGCATATGTTAAGGTAGATGATTTAAAAACAAATAAATTCAAACATCAAGAGACCATACCTGACGATGAAGATGAAGATGATGCTGAGTTAGTTGATACACAAGTAGACGTAGAAGAAAATGATGATACACAAGAAGATGAAAAATATACCAGAAGAGAAGAGGAAGATACTCGAGAAGAAGAGATAATAGAAGAATCCCCAAGAATAGACACAAAGAATTTCTCAAGAATAACCCAAAAGAATCATCCTGAAGACCTAATTATTGGAGATAAAAGTACAAGAGTAAAAACAAGAAGACTATTGTTGTATCAAATAGAAATAATACTTTTGTCATGTATTGAGCCCAACTCAATCAAAGAAGCATGCAATGATGAAAGTTGGGTCAAAGCTATGAATGGAGAATTAGACCAAATAGAAAAGAATAAAACTTGGGAACTAGTTCCAAAACCATAAGACAAGAATGTCATTGGAACTAAATGGGTGTTCAGAAACAAAGTAAATGAAAATGGACAAGTAATCAGGAACAAAGCCATATTGGTATGTAAAGGGTATGCTTAGGTTGAAGGACTAGATTTTGAAGAAACCTTTGCACCTATGGCCAGATTGGAGGCAATTAGGATGTTCTTAGCCTTTTCTAGCTACAGAAAATTGAAAGTATACCATATGGATGTCAAATCAGCATTTCTAAATGGAAACTTAGAAGAGGAAGTCTACATAGAGCAACCAGAAGGGTTTCAATTAACTGATAAAAGAAATTATGTTTGTAAACTAAAGAAATATCTCTATGGGATGAAACAAGCACCTTGAGCATGGTATGCAACACTAGATTCTTACTTACAAGTACAATACTTCAAAAGAGTATTAGTAGACATTAATCTTTATTATAAAATTATTGGTGATAGCATGATTATTGTGGAAGTATATGTTGATGATATCATATTTGGGAGTGATGATGAAAAAATGAGTAAGGATTTTGCTAGTAAGATGTAGCAAGAATTTGAAATGTATTTGCTTGGTGAACTGGATTTCTTTCTAGGATTTCAAATAGTTCAGTCCAAAAAAGGAATCTTTATTCATCAGTCCAAGTATGTGAAATATATGCTTAATAAATTCAAGTTTGAATATTGCAAACCTTTTTGTACACCTATGATAGTAGTATGCAAACTAAGCAAGAAAGATGAGTCTAATACTGTAGATCCAAAACACTATAGATTAATGATTGGGAGTTTGCTCTATGTAACAACTTCTAGAACTGATGTCAAGCAAGTTGTTGGAATAGTAGCTAGTTTTCAAGATGGACCAAAAGAGAGCCATGTTCACATTGTGAAAAGATTTTTTAGGACTTAAAAGGAACCATAGATCTTGGATTGTGGTATCCTAGCAAGAATTCATTCACTTTAAAAGCCTATTCAGATGCAGATTGGGCAGGTTGTGTAGATGACATAAAAAGTACAAGTGAAGGAGCATTGTTATTGGGAGAATCATTGGTAGCTTGGACAAGCAAGAAACAAACCTCAATTTCTTTGTCTACTACTGAAGCTGAGTATATTGCAGCAACAAAATTTTGTGCACAAGTGGAATGGATGAAAAAAAATCTACAAGACAATAAAGTAGTGTTTGAAGAACCCACGGTTATCCACTATGATAACACAAGTGCTATAAGTCTCTCCAAGAATCCTGTCCAACACTCCAAAGAAAAACACATTCCAATAAAATACCACTATTTAAGGGATTAGGCTGAGAAGAAGAACATTAAATTGGAATATGTCCCAACTTAAGAACATATTGTAGACATATTCACTAAAACCTTAAGCATAGATGCATTTGAATATCTTAGACAAAGATTAGGAGTAGATTCTTTTCCAATCTAATATTTGAAAATAATGTATCAGTTGGAATCAGTTCAAGGGGAGATTATGATCAAAGTTAGGGGGAGTCACTAAACCCTTTTCCCTTGATGTCAAAGGGGGAGAAATGAAAATAATATTGCCATCAAAGCCAAAGGGGAATATTGTTGGCAACATGGCAATATAGGTTGGCATTGATGGTAATTGAGGAATCCTATAGGCGAGTAGAGAAGGAATCCCACATGTTGAAGATGAAGGAGCCTGTATTTTGAAGATAAAGGAGTCGCATAGAGAGATCAGGATGAAATACACCGGTTAAATCAGGAAAGAGACTCAGGGATAGTTGGATCAAATGATTGACGACTAAGATTCAAGTAGATTGACGGTTTATATTGAAGCTATAGGTAAATATACAACTATAGATAAGATTCCGCAAGGAAATCATGTATGGGAGGAAATTTCTGCAATAGTTCAGAAATGAACAGTGAGGAAGCTTCCCATGCAAAATCCAACAGTTGGGGATAATATCCGCAAAATGTTAAATTTTCATATGCTAAAATAGATCATGAGTGTTTCATTTCAAATTCATAACAAAAGCATATAAATAGGATCATTGAAAGATAGAAAAGCACAACCATACAAAAGGAACACAAAGATTTATCCTGGGAAAACCCTAAAGGGAAAAACCCAACAAAAGCTTCCTCAATATAGATGCCACAAAAAAAGATAAAAGGTAAAACCAACAAGGAGATCAAATCTTGATCCTCCTCCTTCTCCAGCTACTTCTCTCCTTCACTAGTGCGCTACACAAGTGAGAGTGTGTACTCAAATGAGGAGAGCTACACCTCTATTTATATTCATCTGTTCACTTCAATTAACTCATCTGACATGTAGGCTCGAGTTAATCATATAGGCTCGAGTTACACATGTAGGCTAAAGTAACCACACTGGGGTGCTAATGACCCACCTTTACAATTAGAGGGGACAACCTCATGACTCTTATTAGTTCTTCCGATTAGAAGCATCGGGGTACAAGATAATACAAGTGGTTCTCCCAGTAGGACCATCGGGGACCACAAAAGATACATATAGAATATTCTTCGAAGTTACAATATTTCAACACCCCCCCTTAATGAGAAGGGTATTCTACAACAACATCAACAACAACAATAGTAGGAGAGAGATAGAGGACATCATCAACATCATCAGGGTAATACAACTATAAATCATTGGAAGCTTTTCAACATCATGTATTCTTCATCTTCAATCTTTAGTCTTCAGCATCATCAGTACTTTGACCGCTTCGATCAACAACATCTTCAGCATCTTGACTCTTCAATCAGCAACATCATGTTCAGCACTTTGACCTTTTGATTAGCAACATCATCTTCAACACTTTGACCTTTCGATCAACAACAACATCATCATCATACTCTGATCTTTGGATCAGAAACATCATCATCAAAACATCATCAAAACATCAACATCATCATCATCACACTCTGATCTTTCATTCAGAATCATCATTATCATCAGCCTCTGATCTTTTGATCAGAAACATCATCAACCGAACATCATCATACTCTAACATCAACTCATCATCATATTCTGATCTTTCGATCAGAAACATCATCAACCGAACATCATCATACTCTAACATCAACTCATCATCATATTCTGATCTTTCGATCAGTACGCCATCATCATCATACTTTGATAATACGACATCATCATCATCAGGATCTCATCGTCATCACATTCTGATCTTTCGATCAGAAACATCATCATCATCATCGCATTCTGATCTTCTGATTAGAAAACATCATCATCATCAGCAACATCATAATCATAAGCAACTTCTGATCTTCCGATCAGAAAACATCATCATCATCATATTCTGATCTTTGAATCAGAGAACATCATCATCGACAACTTTTGATCTTTCGATCAAAGAAACATCATCATCATCATATTTTGATCTTTTGATCAGAGAATATCATCATCGTCAGCAACAACATCATCATCATATTCTAATCTTTCAATTAGAGAACATCATCATCATTAGCAACTTCTGATCTTTCGATTAGAGAATCATCATCATCATTATATTCTGATCTTTCGATCAGAGAACATCATCATCACGACATCAACATCATCAAAACATCAACATGATCCTTCCTTTGGGAATTATGGGATTTAGGTATTTACGGAGTTACCAAAGATCCTTCCTTTTGGAATTATGGGATTTAGGTCTTTACGGAGTTAATAACAATCCTTCCTTTTGAAATTACGAGATTTAGGTCTTTACGGAGTTACTAACGATCCTTCCTTTCAGAATTATGGGATCAACACATTTGTGGAACTCAGACAATCCTTCCTATTGGAATTACGGGATCAACACATCTGTGGAACTCAGACAATCCTTCCTATTGGAATTACGGGATCAATTTAATGATCCTTCCTTTCAGAATTACGGGATTTAGGTCTTTATGGAGTTACTAACAATCCTTCCTTTCGGAATTACGGGATCAACACAGATGTGGAACTTAGACAATCCTTCCTATTGGAATTATGGGATCAACACATCTGTGGAACTCAGACAATCCTTCCTATTGGAATTACGAGATCAATTCAATGATCCTTCCTTTTGGAATTACAAGATTTAGGTCTTTACGGAGTTACTAACGATCATTCCTTTCGGAATTACGGGATCAACACAGATGTGGAACTCAGACAATCCTTCCTCTAGGAATTACGGGATCAACACACGTTCTCGAGTACCGAAGTCACCGGATTGGTTCTGAACCAAAGTTCAAGGATGATACAATCCTACCACATTCACGGGGACCGAGATCTATGGATACATTTTGAACCGAGGTTCAGGGATGATGCAATCCCATCACTTTCATGGGGGCCAAGACCTCTGGATACATTTTGAACCGAGGTTCAGGGATGATGCAATCCACCACTTTCATGGGGGGCGAGACCTATGGATACATTTTGAATCGAGGTTTAGGGATGATGCAATCCACCACTTTCACGGGGGCCGAGACCTCCAGATACATTTTGAACCGAGGTTCAGGGATGATGCAATCCCACCACATTCATGGGGGCCGAGACCTCCGGATACATTTTGAACCGAAGTTCAAGGATGATGCAATCCCACCACATTCACGAAGACCGAAGTCATCAAATCTATTTTGGACATATGTCCCAGGATGATACAATCCCTCTTCATTCTCGAGGACCGAGGTCACCAGATCACTTTTGGACAGATGTCCCGGGATGATATTCCTCTTCATTCTCGAGGACCGAGGTCACCGAATCACTTTTGGAAAAATGTCCCAGGATGATACAATCCCACTGCAACATCACTACTCCCCCTTTTGAGGAAGGTCTTTTCAAACAACACCAAGCTTGTCTCAAAAGTGTTCGAACTTTACCCGAGACAGAGACTTCATCAGTACATCATCATTCAAACCATCATCATCTACATCTTCAGTATGTGAATACTGAACTATCACCATCTGTATCTCCAGTATGTGAATACTGAAAGCATCATCATCTATATATTTAGTATAGAAATATGGAATCATCATCATCTACATCTACAGTATGTGAATACTGAAACATAATCAACTGCATCTTATCTCGTATGTAGAAATACCAAATTTTTATGTGTTATGACGGAACACAGGGTTCTCTGTCATCACAACTCTGGTTATCACATAGAATCATTGTAGTATCCATCTTCAGTTCAAAGAGATCTGATATCATCTTCTGAAGCCATATGAATTCACAAATTAGTAGAGCAATCTGCTATGTATTTTGCTTCATCCATGCTACGAGAAGCACTGGACTGTTTCCTGCTAAACCATGAACTCATAGCAGACCCCAAACAAAAGCATCTACCTAATGTGTTTTTCCTGTCTGAGATACTTTCATCCCAATCTGCATTTGTGTAGCCATACAATCTATACTCATGACTACCATCATATTATAGACCAAAGTCTATAGTCCCTTTTAGATATCTCATCACATGTTTTGCGGATACTAGGCGAACCCATCTTGGTTGAACAAGATATTGACTTAAGGTGTTCACAGCAAAACAAATGTCTGGTCTAGAATTTGTTAAGTACATTAATGACCCAATGATCTGTCTGTAATGAGTCACATCCACTAACTCTGATGAGTCATCAGCTTCAGGTTGGAGTCCATGGGTGTGGCCATGACTTTGCATTCCAACATATCAAATCTTTTCAAACTTTGCACTACATACTTTCCCTAATTGAGAAAGATTCCTTGATATTTCTAGACCTAAGAAATAAAGTATTAGACCAAGGTCTAAATTCTTCAGCAGACTTCTTCTTGCATTCTACAATTTGTTTCTCATTCCCTGTCAGAAATAGGTCATCCACATATAATAACAGGATGCCAGGTTCATCTTTTGCAACCTTGATATAAAGGTTAGGATCGAATTTACTCTTGGAAAATCCCATGCTCATCAGGAAACTATCTATTCTTCCATACCAAGCTCTAGGAGCTTGCTTCAGGCCATAGAGGGCCTTCTTCAACTTGCATACGTGATTCCATCTGGATTCAACTTCAAATCCTTGTGACTATTCGATGAAAAAACTCTTTCTCAATCATACCATTAAGGAGGGCTTGTCTTTACTTCACCATGGAAGAAACTACCATGATAGTTCTGAAGGAAGTGTACCTTAATTCCTAGAGTAAGTGTCTCTTCAGAATTAATTCCTTCTTTCTGAAAGAAACCTCTGGCCACAAATCTTGCTTTATACTTCTCGATAATTCAGTCAGTTGCATGCTCTATTTTGTATATCCATTTGGAGGATACAATACTCCTTCCTTATGGTTTGGGAACTATATCCCATACATCATTCTAGTATTCTTTCATCATGAGTTCGTCTTGTCAGATCATCAACATATCCTAGTCTTCTGCATTCAACTTTGAAGGTTGGAACCCACTTTACTCTTGGTAAAGTCTCAATACATCAAGAAGCTGTCCATCATGTCGTACCGTGCCGAACTCATATATCTTCTGTAGTCACTCCCCCTGAAGTGGAGTATTATCTTCCTTCTTCATTCTGTACAGGTGGTTCTATGCTTGATATATACTGGTCAATAGAGTATGTCATGTCATAGTCTATTCTTTCTGAGGCAAATCACAAACCTTTCTTTGTACACTTGTTCTTGTAGATCCATATGGAGGATACTATGTACTTCCCTTTATGTCTCAAAATCATATCGTATACATCATTCCCCATGATCAACTGTTATTCTTTGATCATAGTTTCTTTTATAGCATTCTTTTCTTCATCTTGAGTTATCTCTCATACCCATGGTGGTCTTCATCCTTTGAGGTGGATTTACCGCTTTCTGAAGCTCTTTCTTTCGTCATGGTGTCTCTGAACCTGGGAGCTTCAGATTCATGTTTATTGAATTGTCATCACTTGTTCGTCAGAACAAGTCTCATCCTTCTTTTCTTGTAGGAGGTTGTACATGACCTTTCCTACAATTCAAATGCACCAGTTGCATGGTTAGAACTATTTCATGAAACATATGCATAACGAAAAATTCTTATGCATCATGCAACTATTTAGCCAATAGAACATTCATCCATATCTCACAAAAACTTTCTAGATGTCTTCCATCTCTACCATGACATCATTGAGATTGTGCACTAATCCAATATGTCAGCAAAGAGGTTTGATAAGTAGCACTAGAGAGTTGTATAGCGCCATGAGCTACTTACCCATCACTTGCATATTAGTAGTATTAATGAAAACAATCTATCATGCATAACACATCAACTGAATATAATCAAATGTATAACAAAACAATATCATGAAATGGCAACTGAATACTTATCTTTTATTTGTTTCGTAGGTAGACTCCTTCTTGATCATTCTACTTCATCATCTTCTTCATCCATGAAATCATCATTTCTTATCCAAATTATAAGATGGATAAGAGGTTCGTCAAGACTTGAGTTCTTCATATTCCTCATCCCCTAAGGGATCTTCTTTAAATGGTGAGAGCTTGATCTTCAATTTGCTCCCATCTTTCTTCTTCTCTTCTTATGAGACGAGCTTCTTCTTCTTCCCAGAGTCAACTGAAAGTAATCACTTCCTTTTGGCACGCATTCCTCGCATGAATGAATCCCATGATCATGGGAGGCCATTCAATGTGGCTATCACCACTTCTGCATTCTCTGCTTCTTCTTCTACCGCTTCAAGATGTTATGCATTCTGGATCTTCACATTCTTCAACTGTTTTCTCAAATCCAACTTCTGAATTATGTTCTTATCTTCAAATACATTTATCAAGGAATCAAACATCTTCAGTGTCTTTAGGGAAGACACTTGTGGTACAAGTTGATCCGTGATTGAATCAACAATGATCTTCTTGGCCTTGATCAAGTTCTTTTTGTGTAAGGCTTTGAGGCTCATTTACCTCTAGAACTGGAACCTCTCTACTCATGTAGGTGTCCAATTCATTTTCTTCAGAGAGATCAAATACTTCCATGCTTGGAATTTTTTCAAATTCACCAAGATTATCTTCAGGCTGATGTGATAGATCACTTTGAAATGAGAACCTCAAATGCAAATAGCAAAAGATTAGATCTTACCGATTTGAGGTGTCTGTCCTGCTTCCGGAGCTGGCTGATCTAGGGTTTGTCAGAGAAACCTTAATTTTAAAAACTTGGAATATTTCAGATCTGATTATATAGAAAGATATATCTCTTCAAATGGAGCTTTCCAATGTACTCCTTTTCTGAAAACAGTGGAGGGAAGCTCCCGGAACAGGAAGCCCTAGTTTTCCAATTTCTTTTGCAGAAATGCCTGTTACTGTTTCTATGATATCTCCCAAATTAATACTCCTCTATTTATCAAATTTCTCACTGAGGTAACCTCGCATGTACCTGATCCAACACCATAGGTTTAATCAAAATTGGTTTCACCAATTTGGATTTATGATCCCTTTCCCAAGGTGACCTGTTATAGGACTGTTCAGAACAGTGAAGTTGTACAGCCTGCCACATGTCACTGTTTCATCTTATGGTTCTGAAATTCATACCACAGAAAGTAAAGTCAATGTTTTTTCTATAAAATCTTCAATAATTCCATTTGTATCTCTGTATCCCAAGCTACAACAATTCTACGCAGGTGTCCTGTTTATGGATGAATTTTGGAAGAGGCTGGAACCCTAACTTGGAGGGATCATATCTCCCGAAATATAGAGAATATGAGGATGAATTTTGGACAAAATGTACATCCAGATTTTATCTTTGGCCTCTGCAAGTTTCCTCTCCTTATCCTTCTCCAATCTCAGGATATAGCGAATGTACCAAAACTTAGCAGTTTTAGTATTTAGGGTTTTTCTAGCTCGGGGTCAAACTAGGGTTTGACTTTCCCGGAGTTTCACCCAACCAAATTTCTTGACACAGGTCTCTAAAATTCAATTTTGATGAGGAGAAAAATCCCATGCTAGGCTCACTAAAAAATTCCTCTTCTGTAGAAAGCCCTAATTTTCTGCACCAAAACTGAAAATGCTCGGAATCGAATTCCGCTTCGACAGAAAGATGCGCCCTTTAATGGAGAGTTAGTATAGCCTTCTTTTGCTGATCAAGTGTGGATAGAGACCCAAAAATTAAGAATTCCTATCTTCTGTAGCTGCACAATGTCTTCTTTCAGGGTGGCTCTGATACCATGTTAAATTTTCATATGCTAAGCTAGATCATGAGTGTTTCATTTCAAATTCATAACAAAAGCATATAAATAGGATCACTGAAAGATAGACAAGCACAACCATACAAAAGGTGTTATAGCGGATTTCACCACACTAGGTGAATCACACATTGTATGGCCTTCCCTTGTCCCGCTGCAGACTCATTACCCCCTTTGGACCACTTTATATC
>LPNX011225577.1:0-14688 GCA_001517045.1 Pseudotsuga menziesii
ACTTCTCATTCATGCCTAGGTTTCACTAAATAATGCTGAGGAATGTTGATATAATGGCACAGGTTGCATTTTGAAGGCTTAGGTATGCCTAGGACTGCCATTTAGGGTTTCAAAGAAAACCAGGAGTACCCATACTTACTCCTTAGGGATGCAAAAAGGGCCCAAAAAAACACCTAGAATTTTCCCACCTATGAATTAGGGAACACCCACATGCCTTAGCATATATTTTAGGGTTAGTTAAAAATCAAATTTTAAGGTTATATAAAAATCAAATTTTAAATGTTTTTTTGACACTGCGGAGGAATTTCCAGCTGGTCGGCCGGTTAGTTACGCGCCTAACCGGCTAAGACTGGTTCAGTAACGAACCGACCAATCCATACCTAGGGACATACAGTTCATTACCGAATCGGTCTCCGGTCCGGTTTTCGGCCCAGTTCGAACCGCCCAAGGTGTTGGCTAGTTCCGGTACCGATCTGGGTGGGTTTTAAAGCACAATTTGAGAGTAAGATTAAGCATTCCAATATTTGGCTAAATTTTGAATCACATGCATCTGGGAAACTTAAAGGTTACAAAGAATTTGTAAAAAGAAAACCAAGAATTATGAGAAAATAGACAATGAAAATCCAACATACACAACATTTCTTGTCCTCTTGGCAATGTTTCACCTCTAAAGGAGAGGCTCTGCATACCAACAAAAGCATAAAAGAAATGGGAAATATCAAATAATCCATACAAAACTCAAGCACATAAATTCTTATATTACTTCTTTTCCCTAGCACTCTATTATGTGGATGAGCCACTGTATAATAGAAAACAGTTTTCAATGTGAGTAAATAATGGTTACTATTGGTAAAATAGAAGGGGCAGAAATTCTCTACCATATTTGAGTGAATATAAATAGTTGTCTGTGTGATGCAGGAGCATTACTTTCATCAACACTTCTAAGTGTTAATCAGACCTTAGGTTCTTGATATTGCCCAAGAGTGTGGATTCATTGCAAAAACATTAGTTTAGAAGGTTCTAAGCTACTAAGAAGTTAGTTAAAGTTATTAGTTAGTAGGATAAAGTGATGAGTGGCAAGGAGTGACGAATCATTGTAACAAATCTGCATTAGCAGGCAGAATTCAAGGAAGGCTAAAGATCTAAGTCATGACTCATTCAATTAGATGCTTAATCATTGAAACTGAATTTGTATTTGTTGGAAGAATTTGGTGGAGTCCAAAAGGATTGATTAGTGGATCATTAATAGGATAGGATGGAGTTCTATTTTAAGAATAATTGCATTATTATAGGAGTCAGTTACAGGGATTTAGGAGGTAGTTGGAGAGTTATAATTTTGGTGTTTTCTTCTTTATATTGTAAGCCTACAGGCAGGTCCAAGAGGTTAGCGTTAATAGCATAGATTTGTTGGTTAACCACACAAGTCAGAATTAAAAGTGGAATAGTCGATCAGAGTGAGATCACCAAAATTGAAAGGTTTTCTAAGTAGTTCTGAGTGATGATGTATGTATATGTGCATTATTGAACGTAGTAATTATGTTTGATTCTTGGTCTGTGCAGAAGAGCGATTCTTTATATATCTACCGGTTTGAGAATGTTAACACATGCATGCATGTGATCAAAAGAGGAAATCCTCTGTTGGGGAGAGTTATCTCTGTTTTTTTGGACCTGTAGCATATGACCGTTTAATCCAATGTGAAAATAAATATAGATGTTTATGTGTGTGGAATCGCTGCTCCAAGAATGTGATCTTGATATATATTGTTTATAGACCACTACGGTATGCAATTGACTTCATAGTGAAGAGGGAGAGATTCTTAGATCTTATTGAGTAAAGAAGAACTCGGACAGGCCGAGCTGACTTCCCAGATTGAGACATATGTACTCTATTCCTATGAATACTATGTTTTACACTGAATGAGGAATGCGTTGAGTGTTGTAAAGTGTGATTGCTTTGAGCATTTGTTATAAAAGAGTAATGTATACTGATCGATACCCTAGAGTCTGACTTTTATTGTTGTAGTAACTCCAATATATACATCGTGCCAATTTTTAAGGGAGTATGGGTTGAATTTCAACATATATTTGGGAGATGTCATCCTTCGATACATAAACAAAGAAAAATGTCTAGTCATGAAATATACATACTATATGCCCAACCTGTGGAAGAATGCATGCTAGAATGCCCACCTATGGAGTATATAAGTGAAAATATCAGTTTCGAGGACATCAACAAATGCACCCAACCTTTAGATGGTATTTGCGAGTGTATTCAAAGGTAAATGGTGGTCAAAGGATTCGAGGGATTACAGACCGCTATTGGTGATTGTGCCCAGTGATAGTGCTCCACGAGGGTAACCAGAGAGCAACGTATTGTTTCATTTTAAATCAATTGCTTCAAGAAACAAGGTAATTCTTCTTACAGATAAATAATTCTATTTGGGCGAGTGCTCTGAGTCCATGCATTATATTCATTGTCTTAGTAAGAATCCATAGAAATAAAGAAAAGTTTGTTCAATACTGCATTAGAGACAGAGTGGTCTTATCTATGGCATCATTTGTTATAACAGAGGATGTTTTGAAGCGATGTAAATAGAATCTCGACAGTAATTAGCAGGTCTGTGTTTTAGGCTTGCATCACTGTGAGTGTGATGAACAGCAATTTGCACGTTGCAAGAGTTACTGCCACTAGAAGAATCATTGTTCAATTGCTTAGCCTTCTAAGTGTTAGGGAAGACGAGACCTGTCCAACAACATTACTGCAGAAAGGTATGTCCAAGGTCAAATATCCAGCGTAGTCATAGAGCTCTGGATTTAAGTTGCAGTCCTTATCTTTAGGTTCAGGTTGGATAGTATATGGAAGTTCATTGCAATCCGTATCTTCGGGTTGGATAGAATATGAAAGTTCATTGCAATCCTTATCTTTGGGAAGATGTCCCATTGATGAGGCCTGAGAAAGGGGCATTCAAATTTGGATAAATTCTACTTCTTGGAAACCTCATAATAATCCATTCATTAGTCTTAAGGAGTCATCTCCCAAACTGGACCCTATGGATGTCCTTATAATAAGAATGCGAGCTACAAGAAAAAGAGCATCATCACTATAATCAAACCTCCCATCCTCTACCTTCAGAACTTGATTTACTAGGTGTTCTTCAAGTTCAATGGATAAGGAACGCCTCATAACAAGTTCACACACTTCTCCTACTGCTGTTCACACACAAGATTGATTATTAGAGGCTGTTACATGCTCAATTTTTTTGGCTTTTTGCTTCTTCATAGTTGTGTGAGACTGTTTTGGGGTTGAAAAGTGCCCATTATCCATGTAGGTGTGCCCAGGACTGCTATAGGTGACTGATTATGCTCATGACAGTCCATATTTTTTAAGATCCATGGTTGTTCCTCATGAAAGTCACCCAAAGAAGTGCCCATATTTGTTGTAGGTGACTGTGTTTTACCACTTTTAGGGCCGTTGTGTGAAAATATGCCTCAAAATGCCCCTTTGAAGGTTGTTTTACGGATAATAAGTGTACAAACCAAGGTTAAACAAACTTGATGTTTATTGATTATTTTAGATTCATTATATTGTTGTTTTGATGCAAACTGCTACTCCATTGTTTATCTCACAGAGGCTACCGTCGTTGAGTATTTAAAGACAATTTTATTGCAGAACTTCTCATTCATGCCTAGGTTTCACTAAATAATGCAGAGGAATGTTGATATAATGGCGCAGGTTGCATTTTGAAGGCTTAGGTATGCCTAGGACTTCCATCTAGGGTTTGAAAGAAAACCAGGAGTACCCATACTTACTCCTTAGGGCTGCAAAAAGGGCCCAAAAAAACACCTTGAATTTTCCCACCTATGAATTAGGGAACACCCACATGCACCATAGGCATCTTCTGCCATTAGTCTCCATAACCCATTATCTGGAAATGCTCTGAAAAAGTAATGTATGTTCTTAATCCTCCCATCCTCCCATTTCCTATCATGAAATGGTGTATAAAGGAGTATTGTATTTCCATAATAACGTTGGACATCACTCCTTTTTGGGTTGTTTATTACAAGAGAAATAAATCTTCTAGAGATGTCGTATCTCATATCAACTCTGTTCTTCTCAGCAACAGCGTCAATTTTTGCTTCAGGCAGAAGCATCATCTCTCTCTCCTGCTCTTGGGGAAACAGATCCACGTAAAGTTAAGTATTTGTTGACAGATGGATCAGGAGTGCACGATAATTATGGTGTACATTTGCTCTCTGTCAACTCATATGTGATTATTAGTATAGTGTGGTGTTGTTTGCTTTAGTTTTAGTGTTTGTTGTGACCTTAATCCACTTGCTTCACTAGAAGATGACTATAATAAGGCTGCAAAGATAGCAAGCCACTCTCGCTCAGCTTCTGATAGTGATTCTGCGTCCTCAGATGACAAACTTCCCGCTTTGGATATTGGGTAAGGAAATTTGATTTTTACTGAATGTATAAGGGTTTTCTTCTATCGTTATCGGCACTGAATGTGAATTAGAACTTTTGCGGAAGAGGCATTAGGAAAATGTGTACATCTACTTTAATAAGATAAATTCATGCATTTCATAACTAGCCGATTAACTACTGAAAGTCATTGTCAGGATAGTTATAACGACATTTTATTTTTGGTTGGAAACTTGCCACACACACACATATATATTAATTTGAATTATAATTAATCTCAATGTCAAAAGATAATTTTCATGTGCTTATATGGCTTTCCTTAACTGTAGATCAAATCTTAATCATGAAATTTTGTCATCTATGTCCAATTAATGAAAGAACCAATTGTTTTTGTGAAGTTGGGTTCTAGTATGGAGTTTCATTTAAATTTTACTAATGGTTTGTAATGGTGTTATCAATGTTGCTCCAATGGTCATGGAAGTCGTAAGCTCAAACAGCATCTCCATTTGGTTTCTTTTCTACAAATGTGGCCTTTTCATATTCTATAGTTGAGTCTTCCATTTCCTGCAACATGTTTATTCACCTCTGCTTTACCCCCACAACATCGGTTGCAGGAGTTCTCTACCAAAACATATCTTGTAGACATCCTTTTCCACATGGGTTGCATGAGTTTTAGGTATCCACAATCATGGCCCTGTGAATCCATGTTAGCTTGTTGCCCTGCCTTGTATGTACCACAAGCTTGTCTTGTGTTCCTGCATGTGCTGCAAGCTGATCTGGTGATCGCTCATGTGCTGCAACCTTGTCTTGTGATTTTTTACTACACCAGAACCTAGCGTTTTGATTTTCAAGTTGTATTGCAGCTAGCTTTGCAGTCTTTTTCTTAGAAAGTTTGGGGTTATAGTTGACGTTTGTGGGTCTCTGTGATCCTGCAACTAGACTTATTGATTCTAGTAAGGTAATTTTATTAGGTCCAACAAATGACCACAAAATTATGTCAATGGGACCAAAAGAGTACCATTAGTCTAATACAAAGTGGGAGTGCTATAGCCTCAGAGAGCAAAGCAACTAGTCCAAGGGGGGAGGAAAACAAAAGCATGAAAATAAATGACTACAGGAGTGAGGAACACCATCAAAAAGAGCATGTAAACTTGTCAAGTGGTACAGGAGCTAGAGACCGAGTCTGGAAGAGAAGGGAGGGAAGTCATTTCTGAGTCCTCAATCACTATAAAATGCCCAATACAGTGTCTGATAATGTTGTTTGGATAGTTACCGAAGGGGGCCTGCTGTGTAATCCTGGGTTGAACTCCAGCAAGAGGAGCCCTGCCACAACAACCGCTCAAGTCCAGTTGGAATTATATTAATGTCATAGTCCACTAGTGACCAAAGATAGGTCAATGGGGCTGAAGTGTACATCCAGTATAGATAGTGAAATAATATTCGAGAAAGATCAGAACTTTCCTCCTTGATGGTGATGGTCCCCATCTACTCAAGTGTGGGAATTTCTTCTGTGCTTGATATCAATTATCTGTCCAGGGTTTTCTCTTTTCCCACCAATCCAAAACAAACCAGTCTCGCCTTGCTTAGTGGACTCTGCTTCTCTGCAGTAGTTGATCCTACCACAACATTTCTTGCTGGTGTAGCACTAAATTTGAATTGCAGGATTCAATGTGTCTTTGGATTCTTCATGTAATAAAGAAGGCCCAAACCATTTTGTCAGATTTTTCTGGCAATTTGAGATTTCTTATGCCCATTAATATAATCATCAGTCTCTACCTTTATTGCTCATAATATTGGTGGACAATGCGAGATCCTAGTTAGTATCTTGCATCTCACCATTAATGACATAATTTGTGAATTTCCTTTTATATGACTACGGAAGATCCAGTTGTATTGTTATTCTTGGATGAAGCAAAAATTACGTTTTTATATTATGGATGGACATGCTTTTCTCATCCAAATGACTAAGTTGTCTATCATGATGCATAACTCTCTGAATATTCAATGCATAGCTATCTATTATGTTCCATCTTTGTTCCACTATGAGGCATCCAGTGCTTTGATGATGTTAAGTGGGTAGATACCTTTCTACTTCTGTACACAAGGTCAACATGCTTCATAAGAAGGATAGAAAGACCATAACTAATGTCCTATTTGTAGCACTTTTCATTTTCTTTCTACTCTTTTTTTGTGGATTTTCATCATTCTTTAATGATTTATGTTGTATATGTCAAATGGTTCTAAAATCCTAGAAATGGTGCCGCAGAACAGGATGCTAAAAACTATTTGAAGTTGGAACTTGCTTAATGTTTTAACTTTACAATAAAATATTTTCTGACCTATTTAGCAGTAAAAGATGGAGAGGAAAGAGAATCAAGAGGATCATTGATGATGCTGAGCTTGGTGAAGAAACAAAGAAAAAGATTGCGATTGAGAAGGTCAATCTTCATTCACGTGTTTTAACCAAAATATTTCTGCTAGAATTATTATCAATCTTAAAGATTGAATCCAATTAACAACATTTATATGGATATCGTTGTTAAAATATGGACACTTTTGTTGTCTAAATAAACAGGAGCGCCAGGACCACCTGAAGATGTTGCAACAGCGTTCTATGTTTGAACAGTGGTCAAAGGGATCAGCCAGTGAGTGTGGAGAAAATGCATGGGCCAAGGAAAATGAATTACTGGGTAATGCTGCTAAAGGCTTTATTGTTAATGCTGCCAGAGAACAAAATGAGGCAGAAGTCAGAATATCTCCATCTATCTCATGTATCTTGAAACCTCACCAGGTTTGTTTTATATGTTTATGTTATACGATGCTGGGTAAGAGCTAATGCTTCATTTATTTTGTTTACAATGCAAAATGCAGCAGTGAAAATGCTATTGGAATTTGGAAAGGAGTCGGATTCAGTTTTTTAGGAATGGACACGATAAATCAGGAATTTGAATCTGTAGTGGTTATTGTAGTTTGTTTAATAGTCTAGAGCTCATCCTTGAATAAGGTCAGTTAGTTTCATTACACGATAGGCTTATCTGAGCAGTGTTGCAAATATAGTTTATGAGGATCTCCCCATAAATAATTATTTTAGTTATTATAAAAAGGTTTGCAATCATTTTCATTTTTGATGTTGTTTCCTTCATCTACCGTTATAATCTAGAGTCTTTATATATATAATTCTAGAGTCTACTTCATTTACATGTCTGGGACTAATGTAAATATTGATGCACGATTGCATACTGATTTGCAAATGCATATTTGATTGAATAAATTGTGTAAAACATAGTCTAAAACATTTTGTTTGCATATGTACAGGATAGGAAAGCAGCAAAACATTCCAGGCATGCCCCTAATCGGGACTTGGGGACTATTTTAGGGATCAACAATGCTGAGTCATTTAATTACAAAAGCTCAGAGCAGAGTACCCCTGTACTGAAACTTGTTTTGCATCCCCGTCTAAAAAAACACATGAAATCACACCAGGTTGATGGATTTAACTTTTTGCAAAAGAACCTTATAGCTGAAGAACCTGGTGGCTGCATTTTGGCACATGCACCAGGAACAGGGAAGACAATCCTTACGATTAGCTTTATTCAATGTTTTTTGACTAAGTACCCAGAGGAAAGGCCACTAATTGTAGCACCCAAAAGCATTTTGGGTTCATGGATGAAAGAGTTTAAAAACTCGGGAGTGGAGGAGATCCCTGTTTATAACCTATATGATGTAACCAATAAGGCAGAAACGTTGAGATGCAACCAGCTTCAAACGTTGAGAGAATGGAAAGAAAAGAAGAGTATTCTCCTTGTAAGTTATTCACAGTTCTCAAGTATAGTCTGTGAAAAATCAGAAAATCAAATGACACAATCTTGCCAACAAATTCTACTTGAGGGACCAGGACTGTTGGTTTTAGATGAAGGGCATTTCCCACGCAACAAGGACACCAACATACTCCATGCTCTTTCCCAAATACATACGAGGAGACGGGTGTTATTGTCAGGCACCGTCTTTCAGAACAATTTTAAAGAGCTCTTCAATCTTTTGAGGCTGGTAAGGCCTAATATTTTAGATTTGAACTCTTTTCAAGCCTTCTTCAGCAGGTTGATCAGTATCATTACTGCAACTGAGAGGCACCCAAAATTAATGTACAGGGGGCATGTTCAAGATACAGTTGAGAGAATCAGGTTCCCTGTGTTTTCTTTACTCACAATTCCTCTAAACTTTGTCAGAGTTCCAAGTACAGACTCTATAAGCTTAAATCTAGCATATGTTCTTAAGATTTCTCAGATTTCCAGCGTTGTTATGTTTTCAAATCTAAGAGCATATCACTATAGATTTGACCTTCAAATATGTCTTTGCAGATAATCCAGGTAATTTTTTTTTTTTAATTTCAAATACCATCGCTTAAGCGACGGCTGCAAGTATTTTTTTTTTTTAATTTCACCAACCGTGGATACAGCGACGGCAAGGCGTGGCTATAGCAACGGAAAGGCGTGCCTATAGCGACGAAAAGACGTGGCTATAGCGACGTCTTGGATTTGCATTTTTTTTAAAACTTTATACGGAGCGTGGCTATAGCGACGAAACGACGTGCCTATAGCGATGCTTTGGATTTGCATTTTTTTAAAAACCTTATACGGAGCGTGGCTATAGCAACAGAAAGGCATAGCTATAGCGACGGAAAGGTGTGGCTATAGCGACGTCTTGGATTTGCATTTTTTTTAAAACCTTGTACAAAGCGTGGCTATAGCGACGCCAAGGCATGGATACAGAGACGTCCAGGTGTGGATATAGCGACGGCTTAGACATCTAACGACATATAGAACATTGTCTCTCTTGCGACGCAAATTAGGGGTCGTCTCTATTGCGACGGAATAGTTTCCACGGAACAAAAAACACTTAGACGTGGCAATATCCACGCTTTTCCGTGGATATTGCCACGTTTTGCCGTGGCAAAATTGATCACTTGTACTAGTGTTTTCTTCCACGCAATATCTCCAAGCACTGGACCACACAGTGTTTGTTTCTACAGTAAAAAATTCATCTGTCTAATGAAATCCACTAAACTCTTAATATTCCAACCGTGTGTTTCTTCCTCCCTTATATGTTTCTATATATCTCTATTTCCCTCCCTCTTCTTTTCATGCATGTCTAAAACACTCTATTAAATAGAATAATTTGACCCTTATGAATATCAATGGATAACGTGCATAATTTGGGATAAAATCCATATCGATGCCTAAATTACCTGTAGGATAAGATTCCATACCAAAATTAGGAGCAAAATGGCACAAAATGAGGATCGTATTCAAATATATGCATCCAAATATCACTATACAAAATGAAAAAAAAACAATTTCACAGATGAAATTTATTTTTTAAACCATGGATGTTGATCTAAATATGTTGTCAAACAAGTTGGACCATCGATATGTAATTCTTCACTACGACCCCGACTGTCTTATGTTGGTTTTTCTAACGTCAACCTGTTCTTATTGTTCTGATCTTGACACCGAAATTCGAAAGTTAGAAATGGAAACACAACTTCCCCAATTATCGTCTTGACTCCCAACTATTCTAATTCCAATGTTGTAATTCGATCGTTGGTATTCGACACGGGCTCAACAAAATTGTCATTTCCTCTCCTGACTTTCAATTGCGTCCCAATCGAATTCAAAAATCAGAGATAGAATCTGCTTCCTTATACCACATGTCGAAAGGTAATTGGTCCAAATGTCAAAACTTCAAATTGCGATAACTTCCACATCCAAAGTGCAAATTTGACAACATGGGTATCACCGAAAATATCTCAGGAAAATCTATACAATTGTAACATTTTCTTAATCATTTGAATAGTTTGAATTTAAGTCATTCGGGATATCCTCCTGGATCAAAAGTGGAAGTAAATGTTTGGTTTATTTTCTTTTATTTATCTATTTATTTTCATTTATATGGCAATTTCTTTCAAATCTTATCAATGCCCTACCATCAAAATCAAGATTAAAAAAATTAACAAAACAATACTAACATTAATTCACGGAAATATCCATGAATATAAATGTAAGAGGGAAGGTTTCCTTTTTTTATTTCTTTTTCTTTTTTGGCTTATTCCTTGCCAATAACAATTTCCAATTTTTTTAGATTCCCTAGATAAAAAAATATTAAATACTTTTTTTCAAGCCAAAAAATGAGCAACTTGTTATTCACAATTGAGTCAATTTTACATTGTTCCTTAACATGGGGATCATACATATTTTTTCAAAAATAGACAGCCATAGTTCCTTAGACATACTCTTCACAAGACATACAAGATACATTATAACTAATACAAAATTGGTTCCTACTAGCAAAAAGACTAATCAACAATAAGTCTTGATTCAGTTAGTATGGAGCATTCTCCAATTCCACAAGAAAGGAAGAACTAGCACAAAATAAAAGAAAGAGACCATTCATTTTTCAATGATAGTGTCATCAAAAATTTCCTTAAAATGCATAACACCATCCATATATCCCACTTCCGCCTTAGATAAACAATCAACATCACAATTGAATTCTCAGAAGATATGAGAGAAGGATAACATAGAGAAAAACTCTTCATCTCCATAATCCTACTCATCCATTGAGAAAGTTGAAAACCATAAAGACTAGAAGTACCACTAGCGCAATCAATAATTTTCTTTGAACCGGCTATTTGAAGACACTAAACTCCCATTTTCTTAGCATACCATAAAAGGACTCATAATGCTAACAACTCTGCTTTTGTACTACTTCCTTCACCAACACCGAATTTGAGCCTGATAAGGTGCTATTTTTTTTATTTTAAGAAACATTTCAAACCTAAATAAACCATTTTTGGGGGCTCCATCAAAAACCCCACTGATAAAGAATCGTCAAACTATGGTTGTTTTAGAACTCTATGATTCTATTTCTTCCTGATTTTAGGGAACTCAAGAAAAACACTAATAGGTTTGTAGAACACCTGACAAATGGAAGTATTTTTACCTTCAAATATACATATGTTCCTGGATTTCCATACTTCCCAAATGAAAAAAATGAGAATTTTTTTAAATGTAGTATTTTTGCTAAACAATATAAGCATGCTTTCCTAAAAACTAGTAGTCTTCCAATTTTCTCTAAAGTTTAAAACCTCCCTACACATCTCCCACACATGACTGAAGAAGGAACATGTAACAAAAATATGTGTCACTGATTCATTTTCAGAAAAACAGAGTGATCATAAAACCGTTCCAAAAAATCCTCTTTTAGTAAGGTTATCCCATGTAAGAATCCATTTTTCCAAACATAATCACACAAAACATATTACTTTAGCAGGAAACTTCCATTTCCATATTTTCAGTGTCCACCATTTTGGATAGGTATGGTCATTTTCAACAATAATAAAGTCATAATCCTTCTTAGACGAAATAGAACCATTTGAATTATCCCAATCCCAGACTAAATTGTCATGTTCATTTGATAATTTGATGCGGGTATAGTTAAGAGAAAGAATATACCTATCCCATTCTTCCACCGAATTACCAAATAATCGTGATTCTGAAGAATTATACCAATAGGAAAATGAAGAAACATAATATGTTCTTCGACATACTTGAGAAAAAAACCAATATGATACAGGAGTGAAGACGATAAATTAATAGATGGGAAAGCTATAAATTTTCCCCAATTCAAACAATTGGGTCTATACCAATGTAAGCTTGTAAACTCCTTATGGTTTTCCACCTCAATCGTTTCTTCAAGATCGAAAGATTTTTAAATAGACCTTTCCAAATAAATGATGGATTAGAATTCAAACTTGGAGGGTTTCGAATCCACTATGATATAAAACAAGATCTTATATATTTACATTTTAAGACATCACTCCAAAGAATATCACCAAAAATCCCTCTCCAAGATGTTTTAGCAATTAACGCTTATCCAAACCAGAAAATTTGTTTCAAACCCCATCCACCAAACTTCTTCAGAGCGGAAATGATTTTCCAATATGTTAAATGAAATTTTAAAGACTAAGCATTTCCAGACCATATAAATTGAAACATTCTCTTCCTTATAACTTCCAAAACTTATCTAGGAATCATTTCCAACGAAAGTCAATAAACATGAATGCTTTGTAAAATAGAATTGGAAAGCACCAATATTCCTCCTAAAGATAAGAATCTAATGAACCAATTACTTATTCTTTTATCAACCCTTTTAATCAACCAACTCCAGTATTCTTATGTCCATTGGTTTTTAAAAAAAACAAGGTATTTAAATCCATTCTTAATCTTAACCATTTGAAAGGGGAAGAACATAAAGATCTGCTCGCAAATTCCATGCGCAGCACCCTGCTTAGGATAGTTAAAAAGAAACATAAAATTTTATGTGCTCACATCCATACCTAAGGCAAAGCAAAAGGATTTAATAATATATGATATTGACTCCATTCTTGAACTGAGCCTCTTCCAAAAATTAGAACATCGTCAACAAAAGTAAATGTGAAATATGCAAAGTGGGAGAAAAGTTGATACCTTTGATTCTTTTTTCCAATTTTGTCGAATTTATAGGCCAAATTAACCCTTCTATGATAAGAAGGAACAACATAGGTGATAAAGGACACCCTTGAAGTAGCCTTTTTTTCCATTTGAATAATGATTTAGGATGACCAATTTCTCTAATGGCATAGTTTGCACTTGAAATACATGGCATAATCCAATCTGAAACCTCAACAGGAAATCCAAATTGAAGTAGAAAAAACATAACGACCAACCAACCATGTCATAAACTTTCATAAAGTCCATTTTAAGAATAAATGCTAGTATTTTTTTTATAATTAATGAAATGGAGACATTCTTGTGCCACCCCAATGGCATCCAAAATCTACATATTAAATAAAAACCCAAACTGTTCCTTGGAAATATTTTTCTCCAATATTGGTGTAATCATGTTTGAGATGATATTGGCTATCACTTTATAGACCATATTGCAGAAGGATATAGGTCTATAGTCATTGAAATAAATTAGATTATCCTTCTTAGGAATGAGAGCAATGTAGGTTGAATTCATATTTTCAGGAACAAACCCATTCCTATGAGATTCCTCCACTGTCTCCACCAAATCTTTCCTAACAATATTAAAGAAATGAAGAAAAAATTCAATGGTCTAGCCATTCGGGCCTAGACTTTTGGCTTTGGAAAACTGATTTGAAACACTTTTAACCTCCTCAATAGTAAATGTTGATCTAATACGAACCCCATATTCAAGACTGAACATTCTAGGATATTTTTTGATAACATCCAATTGATCAATCAAATTTGAGTTTTCTCCTTGTTTATATATTTCCTTGAAGAAGGAAATCGCTCCACCTTCAAGAGACAATTGATCCATCATAAGAACACCATTACGATCCTTTACATCCAAAATTAAGTTAGTAATCCCCTTATGATTAGCATAATTTTGAAAAAAATGTATTATTATCCCTGTTGGTCATCTGGGCAGACCCGGGTTTACTATAATGAACCAACAACACCCCTAGCTCACCGGCCCTTTCGGCGACAGACCGCGGAGCGGCCTAAAGTCTCACCCGAAGTGATCCTAATGGGTTGGTCGAGGACTCAAGTGTCTCGACCAGGTTCTGTATGGCATCATGTCTGCGTCTCGCAGCCCTTCTTAGCTCGCGAGACCGCTCTTTCCTCTCTGTGACGCGATGCGTAGTTTCCTCTTGCTCGCAATGACTCCAACCTCTATCGCATCGCCGCACCCGGCGCAACACCTAACTCTGTCCTATGCTCGCTCCTCAACCCATGGTATCGCGCACCGCAGCTCCTCTGCTAGTGCGATATCGCCTCCCTGCGATATCCTACCATTGCGACTCAGCGTACTTATCTTACTGGTGTTAACTTACCGAACACAATGCGCAAAGCTATTTTATACTACGAATCTTAACTGTCTCAAGTGAAACTTAGACAAATCCTTATACATAATACCTAAAGACTTCAACTTGCATTTATCTTTGTAATATGCCATGAACTGAATAACATACACATACATTTACTGTAAGCAAAGTTCATGTAATGAATGACAGATATAACAAGTAAATACAATCACATGAATCAAGCACATAACACTTTGGTTTTACGTGGTTCACTTCCAGGATGGAAGTTACATCCACAGAACTGTGTTTCTATATTATAACTTGAGAGAGGTACATAGTTCTGTTGCACCGCATATGCAGCTAGAGATCTTCTGGGTAACTCCGCACTCAGCCT
>LPNX011225577.1:15173-26024 GCA_001517045.1 Pseudotsuga menziesii
GCGCTGAAGCTTGTCCCGAAGTCTTGCGACTTCGTTCTCCATAGCTGTGACATGCTCTTTTTAGTTTCTGTAACTTAGTTCATTGGGATCTCTTATCTTTCCTTCCCTCATTGTCATGCTCTCTCTCTTGTCTCTTGCGAGACCTTTTAAGGATCTCCACGTCTTGAGAAGTCTTCCACAGATATCCTTTCCTCTTTATCTGGGTTAGAACTTTTATCACAAGGAAAATCTGTATCTTCCAACCTTCTCAACATTTCATTCAATCTGGAGCCTACTTATGCGAAAGGTATACAAACCAGGAATTCCCTTTCAAGAACAAGCCTCTGTCTGCATCTTGAAGTTCTGCTTGTTCGGTTTGTCTTCCCTTTCACTTTTCGTCTCAGCAACTCGCTCCAGGTATTCACGCTGCTTGGGTTCTGCATATTTTCATTCCTGACCTTTGGAACCGCTTGTTCTTCTCTTAGCTGATGAGATAGGTCATCTCCCTTCTCCCGTTGCTTTCTTTTTCTCATTTTTACTTTCATCCTAGCGGGAGATTTCTTCTCATCATTCCACTGCTCTGCTTTCTTATCTTCAGTGATCGGCTCAGCTTTCTTCTTCTCTTCAGCAGAGACTTTGATGACATCTTCTACATCCTGCACTTGATTCCTCATCCTTGGAAATTGTCTTACCTGTTATATTCCTAATTTCACAACCCTGGGCAGTGTCTCCATAGCGGTCACACGGCCACCATGTTCGAAGCGTCTCAGAGTGTCTTCTAAAGATTCCTCCTCGGGCAGAACCCACTCGGTGTTATACTTTGGATTGGAAATGGATGCAAACTCTAGAAATCATAGCACTCTGTAACGAAATTATCTCTAGAAAGGTGAAACTTAACACTGCACTCTATAGCTCTCGGCTCTCTGCGAAAGTAACCCTCCCGACTGAATAATTTCTGCTTTTATACTGAAGGTGGTAATCCCGGACGCAACGGTCATCTAGACTGAACCCTTCAGTCGTATTAATTGCTTGGACGAGACCACACCCATCATTCCGATCCTCAATAAATGATGAAATCCAATCAATTTTCCTCGAAACGTGTGTGTGCAGGCGCCAGTCTCGTCGAAGATTTGCCAAATTTGGAAAAATTGATTATGCCGTGCCAAATCTACGGTAAGGTATACCGGTCATTTCCTCATTAACTTCCTGTCAAACGGTGACTTGACTAGCCCTTTGTCTCGTTGCAACTAGGTACGTGGCACGAAGAAACATCGCACTGCTGTGATGCAACACCGCATCACTTGCTCAAAACAAACTTACATGTGTCTTTTTATTTCTTTTTTTTTCTGAACCGTCCTTATGCGATTCCTTATACTTAAAATACCTACCGGTGTAGACTAATTCCCAGTGCGATGCCTCCTTTCAACTACACTGGACATCTGCACCATCCGCGACCCTGAATTAGGGCTGAGAGGTGGATTGGTTGTCACTATAAAGCTTAAGCCTACTTCCATTGATCATCGTGGGAAGAAGCTCCCCATTCAGTTTGCTGAGCTGAACGGCTCCTCCCTCTGTGACTTGTTGTATCTGATATGGCCCCAACCAATGCGTCTTGAACTTCCTTGGAAACTTAAGAAATTTACTGTCATAGAGGAGTACTAGGTCTCCAATCTGAAGAGTCTTACTCTTAATGTGCCTGTCATGCCAAGCTTTTTCTCGTTCCTTCTGCACTTTCTGATGGAATCCAGTGATGAATCTGTCTTCCTTTAAGGCAAGCAGCTGCGCTAGCCTCTTGTGCACCGTGTCTGTATCATCCATTTCGGTGATCTGAGCAATTCTTAAACTGGGAAGGATATACTCCATAGGAATAACAGCCTCTTGTCCATACACCAAGCTGAAAGGTGTGTGTCCTATAAGTTTCTTGCATGTAGTCCTATATGCCCATAATACAACGTTAACTCTGAGGTCCCAATCATTCCTTTGGCTATTGCATATCTTAGTAAGAGCATTTTCTAAAATCTTGTTAAAGGCCTCCACCGTACCATTAGCTTGTGGGTGGTAGGGAGTGCTCTTATGGTGTTGTTTCTGGAATTCTTCCGTCAAGGCCTCAATGGTGCGATTCAAGAAGTGTGTGCCTTGATCGCTCATCAAAATTATTGGGCATCCAAATCTAGTGATAATGTTTTCAAAAATGAACTGTGCGGCTGTAGCAGCATCACAGTTTCTTACTGCTTTGGCCTCAGCCCACCTGGTGAGGTACTCTGTTCCAGTGATGATATATCTCGCACCAGTTCGTTTTCCTGGTGGGTTGATAGGACCCACAAAGTCTATAGCCCACTTGTCAAATGCACGCAACGTAACCTGCGGTCGCAGCGACATTTCATCTCTCCATGAGGGTTTTCCTACCCTCTGGTAGATATCGCAGCATCTGCAAAAGTCCTTAGTGTCTTTATGTAATGTGGGCCACCATAATCCTGCGGTCAGGATTTTCTGCGCAGTCGGCTTTCCAGCGAAATGACCTCCTGCGGTACCTGAATGTGTTTCTCTGATAATAGCCTCTTTTTCATGCGGCATCACACATCTGCGCAGGACATCATCTGGACCTAACTTATATAGTTGTCCTACGATCAGGGTGAAGTCTGATGTTTTAACAACCAACTGCCTCTTTTGATTCTTGGTAAACTCCTCAGGTGCCCTTCCTATAGTGAGAAAGTGAATGATATCAGCATAGTACTCATCTGCGATCTGGATAGAAAACAATTGCGCATTTGGCAAATTGTCATCTAGATTACTTGGCTCTTCTCTTTAGTCTATTTGCGACACATGGTTAGGTCCAGCATTCAATCTTCCTGGTTTGACAATGATTTCAAAATCATACTCCTGAAAGAGGAGTAACCATCTGCAGATTCTTCCCCCTAACACTAGTTTATTGACCAAATACTTTAATGCGGAGTGGTCAGTAAACATCTTGAACAAGGCACCCAACAAGTAGTTCCTGAACTTCTGTAGCATGTACACCATAGCTAAGCCTTCTCTTTCTGTCGTGGTGTAGTTCTTTTCTGCTGTTGACAACTTTCTGCTGGAGTATGCGATAGGATGATCAATACCTCCTTCTCTTGGTTGCGTTAAAACAACACCTAGTGTGATGCCAGATGCATCCACATGTACATGAAACGGTTTAGTCCAGTTTGGGAATACTAAGATGGGTGTTGTAACCATCTTCTCTTTAAGTGTGTTTAGACTCTGCTGGCATTCCTCATTCCATAGGAATTTTACATCTTTCTTTAACAGTTTTTCCATCGGTGCTGTGATCTTTGCGTATCCCTTGATGAATTTTCTATAGTACCCGGTATGACCAAGTATTGTTCTCAATTGTTTGACTGAGTTGGGTGCTGGAAGATTTACAATGATGGCAATCTTTCCGGGATCTACCATCAAGCCTTGCCTGCAAACAATGTGACCCCAAAAAATACCAAATGGCGCACAGAATATACATTTTTTCAAGTTCAGAGAAATCTGGTACTGCCTACATTTCTCTAACATCAGTCTTAAATATCCTATGTGCTTGTCAATTAATCCAAATACAGTCCAATCATCAAAATAAACTTCTAGGAATTTATGGATGTATTCCTTAAATACAGCAACTACTACTCTAGAAAAGATAGCTGGTGCATTCTTAAGACCAAAGGGCATTACCGTATACTGGAATGAGCCCCATTCTGTTGCAAACGTGGTCTTATGGCGATCTTCTGGGTGGATCCTAATCTGGTGATAGCCTGAAAAGCCATCAGTGAAGGAGTAGACCTCCTGTCCTCCCACATTGTCTAATACTTCATCAGTGAAAGGTGTCGGGAATGGATCATGAAGCAATGCGTCGTTGAGTTTACGTAAGTCGACATAGATCCTGATGTCTCCTTTGGTTTTCTTCTCTTGCACGACCATGGGACTAACCCATTTTCTCTCTTCTACGGGCTCAATGATGCCTACTGCTAGCATCTTATCGATCTCATCCTTAAATTTTTCTTTGTAGCGTGGATTCAATCTATATGGACGCTGCTTGACTGCTCTAGCATCCTCTTTCAGTGTTATCCTCATTACTCCTAGGTCTCCGACTATTCCCTTCATCTCTGTGAACTTGGTGGGAAATAGGTCCTGATAGTCATGTAACAAGTCTGCAATCTGTCCAACTGTTTCATCAGTCCAATAGTCTCCAATAGAGGTAAAATTTGGTTCTGTGTCTATGCCAATATTGATCTTTTTAATCTTGAGCGGCTCTGTGATTTCTAGAGTCTGTAGCTTCGGTCCATCAACATCACGAGTCCCTTCTGACTCCGGAATGTTGATGTTGCGAGGATCCTCATCCTCCTCCTCTGGTTCTGTTGCAAAATTGTAGCACTCAAGCGCATCTTCTAACTGGATGGCCCACTCAGGTTGAGTTTGTACTGATAGGGTAGAAACCTCAAATATCTTAACCTTTATTATCTCTAGGGCCTGATCAACATTTGGATACTCAGATTCAAAAGAGAAGGTGAGTAGAAAGATGTCTATTAGAAGTGGCCATGTAATCGTTCCCTTGTGCAATTTAGTCTCTGTGTACCAGTTCCGTGGAACTGGGTCTAAAGTGTGAATGAATCGGTGAACCCATTCATCCTTGGGAATGTCCGACCAATTATGTTCACATGTCTGAATGTGTGTCCTGGGGTCACTTTCTCCTGTGTATCTCTGCTGGGTATGCTCTCTATCGGTAGAGAATATGATCGCCATCAATCTCTTAAGATCATCCCATGATGCGATATTCTCTTTATATGCATACCACCATCTTGCAGGTGTGGCTCATACTGCAAGGTCCATAGCTGCAATTCTCTACTCGTGAGGGATTTGTTGTTCAAAATGCATGAGAAAATCTTGGATGTATTTTATACCATGAAATGATGGAATCTCATTGATCTCTGCGCCAATCCATCGCAGTGACTTAGTCATATACGTACATCTACGCGCTGAGACTTCGTAAAGTCTGTTCTTCCAGTTCTCTAGACCAACATCTGAATCCGATGCGCATGAGTTGTCGCATCGCCAACTAATGTTCCCTTCTGCGGTTGGATTGATGTAGTCGCTCTGGTTCGCAGTCATCTGATAGAGACTGTCCATGTTACGTGCCTCTTCCTCTGCTCGGATAGGTTCAATGTATCTAGGACCCTGAAGAGGATCTAACGACGCGATGACCCGAATCTGTGCGTCCTCAAAGGTCATTTGTCTTCTCTTTAAGTTGATAACGACCATGTTACCAATCGCCCAATCAATTCCTAGTAGTGCTGGATATGGTCTACTATCGCCAATAATTTCTATAACTTCAAAGTCCGCAGAGCTGCGAACTCCGTCAATGTCAACTAGCACCTGTGACAATCGACCCAGGGGTGATACCCATTGTTGATTAGCTAATCACATATGGATAGGCGATCTGACTAACTTAGGGCTACCCATCTGTTCCCATGTCTGCTTAGTCAGAACATTTACCTCTGATCCCAGATCTAGGATCACCTCATCCATTTCAAATTCTCCAACCTGTGCTGTGAGTCGCATCTCTCTTCCTGTTCTTGTATGTCCCCTAATACTATGAATAGCATGTTGTGCACTGCTCACGGAAGAAGATGGCTGACACTGATCTATGATGCGCTGAAGTTCTCCACTATCTTGCTCATTTCTCACGATTTTTAAACAACTGCGTAGGAAGGATTGTACACTTCCTGCCAACTCATCTTCGTCGTAAGCGCCCGATGTCATAGCCTGCGATGTCTGGTCAGGGATAACGCCACAAGGTGCTTGCTGCGGTATGCCCCTAGATGACGGTACCTGCGATCCTGATTGCATAGGGTCATCAAAGAAAGTATTAGCTTCCTGAAATGTATGTTTGTTCTTCTGCAGGTCAAGTGGTGTTGCTTTGTTAGGAGCTTTACGCACCCACTCCTGACCTGTGGTCTTTTCAGTAACCTGCGATATCTCATTGGTGGAAACACCGCTGCGAGTCACAATGTTGACTCTCAGTTTTGGTTCTTCCTGCTCAGCAGCAATAAACTGGATGTTCTGGTGTACTGCTGGCTTAGGTTCTCTGATCTTAGCTATCAAGGTAGGACAGTATTCTATAGCGTGATCGTAAGATTTGCAATAGTTACATGTGGTGGTAGGGCTCTGACAGTCCCTAGCATAATATCCTACAACTCCATAGTTGTAACAAGTGACTGGTCCGCGACCACGGCTAAAGCCTTCTCCACGGCCAAAGCCTCTGAATCCTCCTCCACGGCCAACATAAGCCAGATCATTATGTGGTCCTGCTGCTTGACCCTGTGTTTTTGATTGGACTCTGTACAGGTCTTGCTTGCTCCAGACCATGAGATCATAGGGTAGAAACCTCAAATATCTTAACCTTTATTATCTCTAGGGCCTGATCAACATTTGGATACTCAGATTCAAAAGCGAAGGTGAGTAGAAATATGTCTATTAGAAGTGGCCATGTAATCGTTCCCTTGTGCAATTTAGTCTCTGTGTACCAGTTCCGTGGAACTGGGTCTAAAGTGTGAATGAATCGGTGAACCCATTCATCCTTGGGAATGTCCGACCAATTATGTTCACATGTCTGAATGTGTGTCCTGGGGTCACTTTCTCCTGTGTATCTCTGCTGGGTATGCTCTCTATCGGTAGAGAATATGATCGCCATCAATCTCTTAAGATCATCCCATGATGCGATATTCTCTTTATATGCATACCACCATCTTGCAGGTGTGGCTCATACTGCAAGGTCCATAGCTGCAATTCTCTACTCGTGAGGGATTTGTTGTTCAAAATGCATGAGAAAATCTTGGATGTCTTTTATACCATGAAATGATGGAATCTCATTGATCTCTGCGCCAATCCATCGCAGTGACTTAGTCATATACGCACATCTACGCGCTGAGACTTCGTAAAGTCTGTTCTGCCAGTTCTCTAGACCAACATCTGAATCCGATGCGCATGAGTTGTCGCATCGCCAACTAATGTTCCCTTCTGCGGTTGGATTGATGTAGTCGCTCTGGTTCGCAGTCATCTGATAGAGACTGTCCATGTTACGTGCCTCTTCCTCTGCTCGGATAGGTTCAATGTATCTAGGACCCTGAAGAGGATCTAACGACGCGATGACCCGAATCTGTGCGTCCTCAAAGGTCATTTGTCTTCTCTTTAAGTTGATAACGACCATGTTACCAATCTCCCAATCAATGCCTAGTAGTGCTGGATATGGTCTACTATCGCCAATAATTTCTATAACTTCAAAGTCCGCAGAGCTGCGAACTCCGTCAATGTCAACTAGCACCTGTGACAATCGACCCAGGGGTGATACCCATTGTTGATTAGCTAATCACATATGGATAGGCGATCTGACTAACTTAGGGCTACCCATCTGTTCCCATGTCTGCTTAGTCAGAACATTTACCTCTGATCCCAGATCTAGGATCACCTCATCCATTTCAAATTCTCCAACCTGTGCTGTGAGTCGCATCTCTCTTCCTGTTCTTGTATGTCCCCTAATACTATGAATAGCATGTTGTGCACTGCTCACGGAAGAAGATGGCTGACACTGATCTATGATGCGCTGAAGTTCTCCACTAGCTTGCTCATTTCTCACAATTTTTAAACAACTGCGTAGGAAGGATTGTACACTTCCTGCCAACTCATCTTCGTCGTAAGCGCCCGATGTCATAGCCTGCGATGTCTGGTCAGGGCTAACGCCACAAGGTGCTTGCTGTGGTACGCCCCTAGATGACGGTACCTGTGATCTTGATTGCATAGGGTCATCAAAGAAAGTATTAGCTTCCTGAAATGTATGTTTGTTCTTCTGCAGGTCAAGTGGTGTTGCTTTGTTAGGAGCTTTACGCACCCACTCCTGACCTGTGGTCTTTTCAGTAACCTGCGATATCTCATTGGTGGAAACACCGCTGCGAGTCACAATGTTGACTCTCAGTTTTGGTTCTTCTTGCTCAGCAGCAATAAACTGGATGTTCTGGTGTACTGCTGGCTTAGGTTCTCTGATCTTAGCTATCAAGGTAGGACAGTATTCTATAGCGTGATCGTAAGATTTGCAATAGTTACATGTGGTGGTAGGGCTCTGACAGTCCCTAGCATAATATCCTACAACTCCATAGTTGTAACAAGTGACTGGTCCGCGACCACGGCTAAAGCCTTCTCCACGGCCAAAGCCTATGAATCCTCCTCCACGACCAACATAAGCCAGATCATTATGTGGTCCTGCTGCTTGACCCTGTGTTTTTGATTGGACTCTGTACAGGTCTTGCTTGCTCCAGACCATGAGATCATAGGCTCAGCAATCGTGTTCATCATGGCCTACGGACTTACAGAAGATGCAGTATAAGTTCTTAGGTGTCTGCACGTACTTCTGAAGTAGAGGGCACTGGTGAGGTAAATGTCCTCTTGTTTTGCATATTTCACACCACGACCCATGGGTCTGTGGTAAGGGGTTAGGAGCCCCGGTTGCTAGATATTCTACAAAGACTGGATAGTTATCTTTAGTATGGCCTTGTGCTTTACACTTTACGCACCATATGTCTTGCGCAACCTCTTTCCTTTATTAATTTCATGCATCTGTATCGTGAGATTAGCCAACTGGTTTTGCAGATTTGTCATACCTGTGCTAGTTTCAGGTAGAGGTGAAGCATCTAGTTTCATCGCCATCTCCAATGCGTCGTCCTGCATCTGGATTTTTTGCTACATTAATGGTAGTCTGATGTGAGGGAGCAGCGCTGCAATAAACCATTCCTTATGCTACTCCGGCGCAAAATCAAAGCTGACTTGGTCTATAAGGGCTTTAAATTTCTGATCAAAGTCCCACACTAACTCTGTAGGTAACTGTTTAATGTCTTTGAGCTCTGTAATGCACTGTGACTTAGACTTAGGTTTCTTAAACTCTTTAATCATGGCAGTCCTGACCTGGAAAAGTGTTCTGGGTACCGCTGAGGTATACTTCATATACCATGTTAAGGCTCGTTCTCTCAGTGTGGTGACCAACTGTACAAGTTTACTATTATCATCGTTGATTGCTTTAAAGGTCCACATGGCTTCACATAGAAACCAATGCTTCTCTGGGTCCTCTGCCCCTATACCCTTAAAGATAGGTAGCTTCATATCATCCCCCATTCTATTTCTACGTGGTGGGTGTTGATTTGTTGTGTTACTACCACTCGGCGGTGTAGGTGGAGGTGATGTAGCGGTAGTATGTACTGTCTGCGAGCTACTAGATGGAGTTCCTACGGGATTGTTCTGAGTCCCGATCTGTTTAGGTGGGGTATAAGGGTGGTAAGGGATACCCCCTTCTATTCTGTCTGTGGTACTATGACTCTGTTGTCTAGTATTATCTGAACTATCTTCAAATAAGGGAGAGCTAAAATCTACTTTGTATTTCTTTCCACTATGTGTACGTCCAATGTCATCAAAATCACTTTCAAACTCTTGTGACATTACTATCTTTACTTAATCATCTGAAACTAGATCCATTCTTCCTTTTTCATATAATAACATCTTAATGGACAAGTTTAAAGATTTTAGGTACTTACCGCGATATCCTTTGAAGAAGTACCGCTCAGCCTCACTGAAGCTTTTTCTCTGGTCAACTACAAACTCTGTGACGAAGCCTTCTAGAACACTCGCAAGCCAGAAGTCTACTGTCCTCATAATGGGATTATCAAGGTTCTTCACGGTCTAAATCAGCTCCGGTGTCCAGACAATGTTTCTTTTCTTCTTGAATATGTTCTTATCAGTCAACTTTGATAACCAGTCATAAATCTCGTTTCCAAAGTTCACAAAAAATATCGCATGCAGGTCTGTAACGATATGTTTTTGTAACCAGTCCTATGTACTTAGTCTAGGACTCTTGTTCTCTCATTCAGCAAACTCTCTCTAGTTAGACACAACCCACTCGTTGAGTTCGTCTCTAATAGGATGCCAACAGAACATCTGTGCTCAGTTTGTTCAAAACCAGCAACGGAACCATTTGTTGGTCATCTGGGCAGACCTAGGTTTACTATAATGAACCAACAACACCCCTAGCTCACCGGCCCTTTCGGCGACAGACCGCGGAGCGGCCTGAAGTCTCACCCGAAGTGATCCTAATGGGTTGGTCGAGGACTCAAGTGTCTCGACCAGGTTCTGTATGGCATCCTGTGTGCATCTCGCAGCCCTTCTTAGCTTGCGAGACCGCTCTTTCCTCTCTGCGACGCGATGCGCAGTTTCCTCTTGCTCGCAATGACTCCAACCTCTATCGCATCGCCGCACCCGGGGCAACACCTAACTCTGTCCTACGCTCGCTCCTCAACCCACGGTATCGCGCACCGTAGCTCCTCTATTGGTGTGATATCGCCTCCCTGTGATATCCTACCGTTGCGACTCATCGTACTTATCTTACTGGTGTTAACTTACTGGACACAATGCGCAAAGCTGTTTTATACTGCGACTCTTAACTGTCTCAAGTGAAACTTAGACAAATCCTTATACAGAATACCTAAAGACTTCGACTTGCATTTATCTTTGTAATATGTCGTGAACTGAATAACATACACATACATTTACTGTAAGCAAAGTTCATGTAATGAATGACAGATATAACAAGTAAATACAATCACATGAATCAAGCACATAACACTCTGGTTTTACGTGGTTCACTTCCAGGATGGAAGTTACGTCCACAGAACTGTGTTTCTATATTATAACTTGAGAGAGGTACACAATTCTGCTGCACCGCATATGCAGCTAGATATCTTCTGGGTAACTCCGCACTCAGCCTGGAGCCCTTCTCTCCTAGATCTCTTCTCTATATTGCCTTCTTACAATATA
>LPNX011225577.1:26153-60080 GCA_001517045.1 Pseudotsuga menziesii
TACTACTGATAATCTGACTAGCTGGATGGCCTAAAATGCCCAAAATGCCAACCTTTTACAATACAAATTACATCCTTTTATAGGTGGCTCGAAGGTCTCACCTTTACAACACTGTGGGCCTGTCCCAACAGTAACCCAAACCCTAACTAGTGACAGTCGGCGTATCTGTACTTGGGGTAGCCGCTTTCCATCACACCACTGCTCTCTGCAGTCTTCCATGCTTCCCGGTGCTGACCATGGGTACTATGCACTGCTTCCCGTCTTCTGTCCTTTGTCTTCAATACCTTGGCCTCGTTGCTCCTTTTCCTTTATGAGGGTAGCTGAGCCCTCCTGTCTTCGCCGCTGCCTTCAATGCAGTGGTTGAGCTCTCTCTTCTTGGCCGCTCAGGTACTGTCGTCTTCCTTTACTTCTCTATTCCAACAGTCACGGTTTCCGGCTCTGCTCTGTAGCTAGAAACATGCTACGGCATCGTAGCTTCACTTATCTCTTTGTCTTCGCCAAACTATCTATCCGCCAAAATGGCAGCTTTTCCTGTAGCTGCGGGACTCTGCTCCAACAATCCCCACTGGCGAGACAAACAACCCAACTTTTGAGTCTCCGTGCATATTATTATCATTTGAGAATTTTCTACCTTGTAGCCTGTAATCGTTACCAATTTTTCTTTTTTTAATTTAGATAATAAATAATCATCAATATCCTTAGATAAGGAATTGAATTCTAACTCTACCTTTAACAATTCCTCTTGATTTTCTTCCTTTTGTTTCTTCTCTCATGATATCACATCAAATTTTAGCCTCTTCAACTTATATTGAAAGAGTCTAAGATGGAGAAAAAACATTGTTTTTGAATAGTCCTTCCATTTAGCATGAACCATCTCACAAAATTCATTATCCTTAAGCCATGAATGGTTAAACTTAAAGGGGTACCTCAACTTATTATGATAAAAAATCATATGAAAAACAACCGGTTTATGATCAGATATCCCAAAAGATAAGAACCGAGACCTGAATATGCCAATATCCCTGCTCAAGTTTTCAGTTAATAGAAAACAACCCAACCTTTTATCTATTCCATCTTTACCAACTCAACCATTATTCCATGTAGGAACCTAAACACTTGGAGTTACATCAATTAATTTGTCATTCTCAAAAGTATTTCTAAATAAATCAGCCAAAGGATCGATTAAGCTACATGAGCCCCAAACTTCCATGGAAGACACAGTAAAATTCAAATCACCTACAATAATAAGAGAAGGATCATTAAGAATGCCACTTATAACCACTTTATCCCATAATTATTTTTTGATGGTTATAAGGCCCATAAATGTTTAGGTTTCAGATAATCATATTCATTCCCTTTACCCTACATTCCACTAGAATACCAACCGCAGTCTTAAAGGAATAAAATTGAACCTTCAAAGGATTCCATTATACTAAAAACCCACCTAACATCCCATTTGCATATTGTCCACAACAATTATAGGATGGAAAAATATTGAGAAAACAATTACACACCTAAACACCGAAGGATGTAGTCTCTTGAAGAAGTATTACATCAAAATTGACGACCTCAATCAATCGCCTGAAGGCAGTTCTTTTGGGAGAACTACCAATCCATCTCACATTAAAAATCATGAAATTCATTAAGGAACCCCTGCTTAGGGTATATCTGCTCTAAGGGACTTGAAAAATGTTTTAGTAGAGGAAGAAGAAAGAGATTTCCTAATTCAAGTAATCTGAGTGAGTTTGAGATTAACAAAACTAGAATTGGTATCATACTATTGAATACTAAATTCATTAGGCATACCTTTTTTACCCCATTTTTTCCTTGTAGTTACACTTTGGAACCAAATAGATGAAATAGGAAAAGTAGTCCCATATTGAGGTTTTCTAGAGAAAATAGGAATGGATTCTTTCAAACTCGTGCCCTCTTACAAAGGAAGGGTCTCTAATAAGGCTCCTAGAGCCACCAGAGAGGGACATGGATAAAGAGAATAAGGGGTCAAAGGAAGGGATGAAGAATATTGTAAGGGCATACCCAAAGGAATTCTAGTGGACTGCACACAATGACCATGAACCCTCTCACCTAAAGAAAACATGATATCACTCACCCTAATAGGAGGTTTATTATCAATATCTGAAATGACCAAAACATCGCTTGAAGGAAAATCCATAATAACTCCTTTTTCAAGAGGTGAGGGTACAAAATCAGAGGAGAAATCTAAGGGAAAGGAAGAAAACTAACCACCTTCATTTTTTCCATCTATAGCTATGAGTAAATTATTTACCATATATTCCTTATATATACATTTTAGGAGAATAGGAAGGGAGCTTTGGAACTTACCCAAAACATATAGCATTGAGGATTGGTCGAGAGGAATATTTTTTTGAATATTAGAGTTTGATTCGTTTGACTCCCCCATTGAAGAATACATCTCTATACATTCCTAAGAATCAACTAGAAGAAAACCAGGACATCGATCTCTCAAATCCCCAACTTCATGGCAATTGAAGCACTAAAGGGAATATGTTAGTATTCTAACTTCTAGATGAAAGAACCATGATTCTAAATGACCCCCACTTCATCCAGAATCCCCTCAAAAGAGTCAATCTCCACCAAAACCCTAGGAAATATTTTGCCAAAGGATAATAAGGTCTCCTCTTCAACAAGAATGAAACAACTATATAAATAATTAACTAAAATCACACATAACAACTATACAAATAATTAATATCACACATAACAACTATATAAAACCATTACCATTCTTAAATGCACAAATCATGGGCAGGGTGCAGGCTCCCAATAGATAGTGAGGACTCACTAAAATATTGATCACAAAATAGAAATTACAACCACAAAGAGATAGATAAAACACAACATTAAATTCTCCACAACCCAAGGCATTTTCTAATGAAATGTTTCCAAGGAAAGCTAGGGTGTTATCTCCAATAATTTCTCCATGCTTGCATTTTCAATGGAGGATAGTTTCAATGCTTATTTTTTCCATTAACATTACAAGCTCGACCGAAGAGTAGAGCTACTATATTCCCAACGAGCTTGTTATCCACTCAACAATTCAATGCTTGTGTTGATAATACATAAGCATATATTATCCATTCTTTGGGTATCTAAATCTAGGCTCTTAAGTGTGGTAATATAATAAACCCACTTCATAACTTAGGATAAAATATTTAATCAATTTTGATTAATTTCCTACCTGCTAACCTAGATAGTTGGAATCCACTTGCACTACATAGTCAAAACTTTCCATATACACCTCAGGAACGATTTAATCATGATTATGGGTTGATACTGTCCACTTTATTGACTACTAAAATTAGTAACTACGCTTTCCTATAGATTATTTCTTATTATGTTTTTATCCAGTTTTTCTATGGATAAGGTAAAGCTAAACAACTAGGAAACTTATATCTTTTGTTTCCAACCCATCCTCCATTATTTTATCTCCATATTCCATGATTAACATTTTTTTACATCACTCATGACAACTCACTCATTAATTTTCTAATTTGTGAGGTCCTTGACTGATTTGGAAAGTGCTTTAGCCACCTATGGGGGCTTATCATATTTGGTAAGTCTGATTTATGAGCTAGCAATGATTTTTCTTCCATCAACTCAAATATCCTTTATAAGGATGTATTACCAATTTAATAATATCAATTATCATTTATTTATCATTCATTAATTCCTCTTATTCTCTCCTTATGATATTTCTCTATGATTCCCAATGAGGTTAATTGTGTACTTAGATTCTTAACTTGTTTATGGAAATCTTGTTGCCATCAAGGCTTTAGAATTCTAACACGGTATCAGAGCTTTGGAGATCATCAATTAATTCTCCTTTTCATATTTGGAGGTTTATTTTGCATGTGCAATAACTTCAATATGGATTCGAAATTTCCTCTACTATCTCCTTTCAACTATGTGGATTGGAAGACAAAGACGAGCCTATACTTGAAGAGGAAATGTCTCTTTGATGTCTCAATTGGTGCATTGAGCGAACCAGAGTCTTATGAAGAGAAGATTGACTATCTAAATAATTGTGATAGAGCTTATGTAATTATGTGTCTAGCAATGTCTCTAGAGATACATCATCTCATAGATTTTGTTGAATATCCATTTGAGCTTTGGAACAATTTGGTCAAAGCTTTTGGTATGCACGAAGTAGAAGATAAAGCATGGAGCGAACCCAACATCTCCTCATGTGCTCTCTCTCAATATTTCTTGGCATCTACGTTCTCTAATGAATTTATTCATGATGAATAAATCTCTCATATAGTTCCTAATGTTTCTACCCTCTTTGATTTGAATGCTTCCTTATTCAATCAAGAAGCAAATATTGAAGAGCCATATTTTTTTATATCTCTTGAAGTTGAAGAACATGATTCATCTTCTTGTGATGTTGATGATGAAAAAGAAATGACTAATGGAGCTTCTATTGCTGTTGATGATTATTCACTCACAAATTCATTGTTCTCCATGTCTTCCATCATAGATTATGAGATCTATATGTCAGATCCTTCATGCTTTGTGCATACCTCTCTCCTTGATGGTGCACAACTCAGTGTCTTTTAGGATGTTTGCTTATCCACTCAACATACTTGGTCTCATGTGCTTCTTCATCTCCTCCTTTGTTCTTGGCATCAATCCTCAGAGCCTCTTTGAATATTTTGAACATTTCCTTCCTTCCTCCTTTCATACTTCTACTACCTAGGATTCATTATCAGTGTATTCCCATGAGTCTACTGATGTGATAGTATGTGTTCTTTTGGATTCTTTGGAAGCTAGATCAACCCATGGAGCCCTTTCATTCACACTCTTTGATCCTATGCCTTCTCTATGTTCCTACATGATCACTTGCACACATCCTCTCTGTGTAAATGAAGTTGGAGACCTCATACATTCACTTAGACTCTTTTTTCACCTATCTGGAGCTTATTTCATCTATATTGGTTTGAAGTTCAATTCATTACATCAACTTGGAGTTGATTACAACTATCAAGAGCTTTCGCATCATTGGATCTCAATTGTTTTACATGGTCCCATTTTCCATCCTACAATTGTTCTTAATCCAGGTGAGCAGATTTCTCTTCTTTCCAAGAAGAATATTCCTCCAGATGCCAACATTTAGTTTGGAGCAGCATCAACAACAATTTAGCATTTTTGGTTTGCCTTTCATGTCCTTCTTGAGGGAGGATTTTCCCCATGTGGTTTTTCCACTTTCCTTAGTTCTTTGGACATAATATTTTTTAAAGGGTGAACATAGCCTTGTTGTTGGTCCCTATATAAGTCTATGTTTCTGATTATTTCATACATAAACATCATAAAGTCAAACTTAAAGGGGGGTGTGGGAATATAATAAACCCACTTCATAACTTGGAATAAAATATAGTTGGCATCCACCTACACTACATAGTCATCACTTGCCATATACACCTCAGGAACGCTTTAATCTTGATTCTGAGTTGATCCTGTTCACTTTATTGATTTCCAAAATGAGTAACTGCGCTTTCCTGCAGATTTGTCCTTATTATTTTTTTATACAGTTTTCTATTAATAAGGTAAAGCTAGTCAACTAGGAAACTGTTGTCTTTTGTTTCCAACCCATCCTCCATTATTTTCTCTCCATGTTCCAATATTGGCATGTTTTTCCATCACTCATGACAACTCACTCATTATTTTGCTAATTCGTGAGGTCCTTAACTGATTTGGGAAGCGCTTTAGCCACCTATGGGGGCTTATCATATTTGGTAAGTCTGATTTATGAGCTAGCAATGAGTTGTCTTCCATCAACTCAAATATCCTTTATAAGGATGTATTACTAATGTAATAATATCAATTATCATTTATTGATCATTCATTAACGATGTGTTCACTAATTCCTCTTCTTCTCCTTATGTTAATTCTCTGCAATTCCCGGTGAGGTTAATTATGTGCTTAGATTCCTAGCTTGTTTATGGAATTCTTGTTACCATCGAAGCTTTAGAATTCTAACAATAAGGAGGGTCAACCAATCATGATGGAAGATAATTCCTGCTCCACGGTTTTGTTATAATTTATATTTATAATCTTTTTTGCTCAAACATATTCAATATGACAGGATTATTTGTTGTGCAAGTTGATACACTTAAGTGTCTATGACCAACGATGGATATTGTACCTAATTAAAACATTGCAAATAGAGGGGCCAAATAGGGATTTTGAGATCTAAATATGTGCTGGAGTTTGATCTCAATTTTCAACAAATACGAGGCATGAAAAAAAAACATGATTTTTAAAATTTAACACAGGTACCTGACATAACTTGTCTTATATTGAGGAGATGTTCTCAATCATTTTTTTACTAAAATCATTGTCAACTTTGGGAGTATATGCTTATAGTTTATACACATAATATACCTTTTCCATGTAGTACATCCCCCTATCTCTTAAAGAAAAGCAATTCCCAACTGTATGAACTTTTCATTGATAAATGGCTGGTAACTTAAATTATATTTTTATGATCTAGAAACAATTTGGGAATCACCTTTCTACTTGTTAGTCGACTTAAAAGCAATTCCCATTTATATTGTAGTAGACTCTGGTGAAATGCTTAAACAAATATTTGAAGTGTAAAATTCATTATAGTTTATAAATATTTTCAAGCAAAAACCACATTATCCATCATGACATACTAATGTATATGTTCTTATTGAATAAACAATCTTAGTGGTGATATTTATTGCACAAAATGACCAAAGCTTTCTAATTTGGTTGAACTGAACTATCTTGCAGCTGCTACTAATATTAGGATAATTGGCATGTCTATTACTGTTAACTATTTCTTAGTTCTTATTATTTTCATTCATATTTTTCTAAGGCATGGACTTTGTTGCTCGCAACCCTTGTTATCAGATGTTCAAAGATAGTTTTAAGTCTTCATGGAGAAGAGAAATACTTGGACATTGAAGTTGTGCTATATGCTTTTAGTTTTTCTTGTCTTGTCAACTGACTCATTTTCATTATATTGTGTTTCCTGTCAACTGAAGAGCCATTGAGTCACCACTACTCGGCAAGTTTGCATGGCATCAATGAAGAACCCAAATGCCTTGCTCCTTTCAACTTTGATTTTGAGGAAGGCTCATTTATTGAGGAATACATAAAACAATTGATATGGAGGTCCAATCTCTTAACTTCAAATGAGACATGATGCAATAGCTAGAGCATATGGGCTTGGTATTTATCTATTTGTGATCCTTCTTTGTTGGTTATGTTAATATGTTTTTACAATGCAATCCATCTCTTGGTCTGTTATTGCCTTATGAAAATTTATAGATCATAGTGCAAGCATGTCATTGGTGTTCAGTTTGCTCTTATTCTTTGAATGTTTGCTAAAGGTAAATATATGGATGGATATGTTTACATCTGGGCGAGTTATTGGCCTCTACGTGATTATTATTAATAGACATCAAAATGTAATGATAATAATAAAATAATAATATAAAATAAATGTCTTTATAAGAAGTTTTGTGTGGCAATCATGGTCTCCTATATATTTGGATTTACAAGTGTTGCAAAATATGGTGTCATTTTTCACATGACTAACAATTCTTGGTTTTTTTACATCTCACTTTTAAATAATCCTAATTAAAAATTTGGAGTTGGATGTTTGGTCGAAACCCCATAATTTTATAATATAGATATCAATTAATTATTATGTGGTGTTATTTTTTACATATTTATAATAATATTATTTTTTTGTTTTTCTACCTGTCAAATAAAATACATGCAATTTTTGTTATTATAAATTGGTAGACTATACCTATGAAAAGATTCTTATAAATTGACAATATTCATCTCTATATACTTATTTATGAAGAGATTCTTATAAATTGGTAGTATTCATCTTTATACTTATTTATGAAAAGATTCTTATAAATTGGTAGTATTCATCTTTATATACTTATTTACTTGATTTCCTATCTTTTTTCAAATGGGCATGTTGTACTGGACCATGTGTGTGAAAGAGTGAAAATATTTGTATTCATCTCAATATGCTTATTTACTTGGTTTCTATATACTTATTTACTTGGTTTCCTATTTTTTTTTAATGGACATGTTGTATAAATGTTTGGCAATATCATATCAAATCGCTAGTCAAACGCAGCAGGAAATAAAACCACAGGTCGGAATAGCTAAGAAAACGCCAAAAGATTAAATCGAATAAACAAGTAATCTGCCTTTCCAATTTTGGGGGTTCTTTTAAAATAGTGAAGAAACCGAATAAACAGTAGACCGTAAAACAAAAACTTCTACTCGCCGTCTGTGGGAATCGAACCCACGACCACGTGGTTAAAAGCCACGCGCTCTACCAGCTGAGCTAAGACGGCTTTGCATTTATTTTAAGTCGCTTAATAATCTAGTTTATTTTCTCTTTGAAGAATTACCTATTGAAATTAACTTTTCCCTCGTGGCTATTAAATTTTCTCCTCGTGGCTATTAAATTTTCTCCTCGTCGAATCAAACGCTAATTATTTCATACGAACCTACCAAGTACGTGAAGGTCTACGGAAATTTTCAAGCTTTATATTTATTTTAAAATGTAAAAATTTTATTGAAACTCCAAATTATAAAATGTTTGACAATATTTTTGTAAAAGTATTTAAATCTTAAGAGTTTTACATAATTTCGATAAATTTTGATATTATGAAGTAAAATAATGACTTTTTTCTTTTTGCCAAAAAAATAGAAAATATTTAGAATTAAGGAAATTTTCAAGCTCTATATTTTAGAAAATCTTACTAATTCTTAAAATGTCAACTATTAAATGTTTAAAAATATTTTTGTAGAAGTATTGAAATTTTAAAGTTTTTATATAGTTTCTATAAATTTTGACTATTCTCAAGTAAAATAATTGTATTCTATATAATTTTGATGAATTTTTTTATAAAAATAATGGAAATTGGAAAGTCTTTTCTTTTTGCAAGAAAACATGGCGAATTATCCCATGGGAAAATTTTAGCCTGTAAATTTTTCCCCGGCCCTTGTAGTCATGAATCCAATCATAATGCCCCTTGTAAGGCATTAAACTATAAGTCCATGACAAAAAAAATCAAATTTATTTTTCATTTCAAAGTGGAACGTGATACTATCTTTTGTAATGACCCTTGGTTCATAGGCTTGATAGGAACCAACCCCAATAGGTTGTCCTTGGATTCCAAACTAGAAGAAAAGACCCCATCTTCAATCATGGCTTGGGTAAGCCTCTGACATCTCCCTCTCAACATCTAGGAAAAAAAAAACCTTGAGGTGATATGGAACAAGATTGGGATGTTGATTAACATTATTAAGTCCAAACCATGGGTTTTTTTAATCTATGCTCTCTTTTGTGTAGAAGTAAATTTGAAGGAGTATTTTCAAATGAAATCGCAATCCAAGTTTACAACTAGATTGATGTCCAACCCTTGTATTATGAACAACTTCCCTTCATGTGTACTTGCTTCCATGAATATGAACACTTCAATAAGAACCTCCCAAGTAAAGTCACCTCTACCCAAATAAGGATGGAGAGTTTAAATTCACCCCTAAGAGAAAAAAGGAAGAAATAAGATCCAATCCCTCATCCTAGAAATGAAGCAAACATTTGCACCATCCGTAAAGATCAAGATGGAGTAAGAAGTCGATGACACACCCTCCACGTGAATACTTAATAACCGACTAATTAGATCAACAAATACCTAGAGGATTATAGAGGAATAATCAAAGCAAGGAAAACTTCCAGTTTAAGAATTGAGGAACCAAGCATATTTAGACACTACTATGGAAGAGAAGGGAAAACCCCAAGAAGAATCCTAAAAAATACTTGGACCTTCTCCCCCTTTAGTAGTAGATATCCCTATTGATATATGACTCTTCTATATAAGAGCTTTAAGAAAACATTAATTCCATCATTCAATGTGCCATCACTTGCGCTGTATTTTTTGTATTCTATGCAATATTGTACACATCCTGACACGTTTTGGTAGGGCTCGAGGTCGCAACCTTGGATATAAAAAAATTGGGTCTTTATTTTTCTTATGTGTTATAGGTGTATTTTATAGGGTTTTGTGGTGGCTTCAGCTTGTGGTTTTACACCCATTGTAATATAATCCTAGTTAAGGGGTTAGGGTTTTAATGTAATACCCCCGGTTTTGACTTGCAATGCATTTAACCAAAACTATGTAAATGATGTAAATATGTTAGTAATATAGATTCCTAGTGCGAAGCTCAAGGCCAAGCCCTGACTAGAGAATAGATAGACATGTATGATGTAAATATTTTATTTGGATGGTGTGTTTGGTTTATCATGCCAATTCAAAATGTATGTAAATATTATGTGCATAAATAATAAAAAGGTCCAAGAATGGTTGTGTAAAGAGCACCAAAGGGGCTATGATTCCACTAGAGGGTAAGAGGAAAGGAGGCCTATGGGAAACTAATCCTTTGTTGTCAAGTGTCAACCTTTGAACTCACCCAAATTCTATCATGTCCCTTGAATGAACCAATTATATCATTTTTAGATATTTTCCAATTATTAAATGCATGTGTGAAGTAGATGGGAAAAGTCACTTCATGTAGTTATTGAAGAATGGGGATGACTGCACTTTTGTGACAGTTCTATCACAAGTTAGAAGTTAGTCTGCAACAGTTATGAGTCATTTCTTCTAATATCAGAAGCAATGTTAGTTGTCATTTCATTATTTCCCCATATCCCTTGGATCCAACCCTATTTCTCTCATTTTGCAAGCATATCTACCCTATGCAAAGATCTCCATTGTTGTTCATTTCCTCTAGAAACTATGTATAACCTAGAAATTTGAATTTTGAGGATGGACCGCAAATTCGGAAAGGAAAATAGATGGTTGTAGGTGAGTAGAGAGGATGGGAAAACTAAGAACCCTTACCTTTTGATTTATGTTGCTCATAGATGCTTGAGAAGCCATAAATTTAAACTACATGTGGTTCTCCAACATCATATAACATATTAGTCTCTTCTATGCACAAACTAGAAGCACCTAGCAAGATGGATTGCCTAAGAGAACCGTGGATTGGTGAAGCGGATTCCTGAGCACAGAAGGGTGGGTTGGTATTGTTGGACCCAACGCTACGAGGGATGAGTGAGATCCCTGTAGATCTTTGTATGAGCATTTTTATAAAACATAGAGAGCGGACTGAGTTCTGGGATGAGAGAGAACCATATAGTAATATCCTTCACCCCAATGGCCTCATATCCCAGCTTGAGGGTGGCCTCTCCAAAGAAAGAGTGTATGTTGGACAGAGTGCCTACAATTGGGTGGAAAATTTATCTTACACAACTAGTTGCTTGGATTTGTGTTGGATAAAGATAAGTATTATTTTCTACTTCAATGTGCAATGTGTATATTTGGTTCTTGTATTTATTATGATGGTAATTGCATGTTATATGTGTGTGGATAGATTGTATTTCCAATGTGTATATTATTCATGTTTATGCAAGCATATTTTATAAGTTATGAAATTTGTAATATGGAAATATGGCGAAATTTAGAATCTCGTAGTCTATTAATGTCCCCTTCCATTAGTCATATTGGCAGAACAAGACATTAAGTTTAATCTAATCTTAGTTAGTCAAATTGATTTTGATTGATTCTATGAAATATGTAAACATTATATTGTGACTGTTTAAGTTAATGGAATGAGATACAAGGATGTTGATCTCAATTAGGCTAGTTTCCTAGTTAAGGGTTTCTGCAATAACTCTTATGTATATTGTGTGGAAATGGGCCATTGTCTCCTCTATTTTATGATTCTATTACTATTTATTACGTTGAATAGGTTTCTCAATCTCTTCATTTGGTATCAAAACACAGTTATTGTTGATTGGCTTCACATGTTGCAATTTGTTATTATGGTTTAATTTTTTTTTTTAAGTAAGGGTAGTATCTTGGGATTACAATAAACCTATTCTTAAGTGGTATAGTTGCACAAATGAATCTTGTCTGAAGGAAAATGATGAGAAATTAAATAATAGAGATAAGGAAATTGAACAACACAAGATTTGAATTATGGAATATTATATTATGAATAGGGACAACAGGTTGTTGTGTTTAGAAACAAACCCACATGCATGGAAAATAAGGTTAGGGAAATTTGTAAAGGAAGGAAAAGAGACTATTTGGTTGTGCCTTTTAAATTTTATGTTATTGAATGTCCTAGGAGAAGCTAGCGTTAAGGATCTATGGGAGAAGTTAAGGATTTTTTATTATTCAAAGTCCTTGCTACACAAATCATTTATTTGAAAGAAATGATACCTCCTTAGGATGATTGATGGTGAATTTGTGGTGCAACACCTTAATGCACTTAACATTGTGGTAAGTCAGTTATCCTACGTTACTATTAATATGTCTAGTGAAGATAAGTATGTTCATTTGTTATGTTATTTTCTATATTTTGTTGGGATAATCCATTTGTAACTATTGGTAGTACTACTAAATCTAGTTTGAGGATGTAGTTGTATCCATGTTATTAGAAGAAATGAGGTGAAAATACATGGATGGTATAACCAAGGATTCCTTTTTTTGTGAAAGGTTGTTCCTAAGATATAAATAAATATAAGTCTAGGTGTAGATTAAAGTTTAGAGGGAGAACAAAATGTTCCAAGAAATTTACAAGTAAATATTGGAAATGTAGAAAAGCTAGGAATTTAAAGAACTATTGCATATCTAAGAATATTAAGATGGGAAAGGGATCAAATGTATTACTTCCATGGATTAAAATACCTCCATAGAAGAAATATTTGATGCATGTCCGACATCTACAAGTACAAATTAATTCAAATCATGATGTATCATTGATTGACATGGGTGCATATTTTCATATTACTCCTAATAGGGAGTGGTTTTGTGAATAAAGTATAATGGAGTTAATGTATTCTTAGGATATGAATTGACAACGAAATTCATGGGATGTGGAAATTTTATGTTGCTTCTCTTAGATAAAAGGTTTAAAATCCTCACTGATGTTCTCTATTAGTCTATGAGTCCCTAGACAATCACAAAGTTTGAGATCACCTTATTATGAGTTATAATCCTTACTTTCTTGTGATTTGTCATGCTTTTCCACTAATTATTTTTTAGTGGGATCTAGACCTAGAGGTGGTTAGATCGATGCTTTATATGTTGAAATCATTAGATGAAAATAAGAGTTGAATATGGCTTAAGGTATTTTCCACCAAACTTGTTTTATGTTCTATTTCTTAATATGGTATCAAATCCTCTCTTGTCTTAAGGGCCTAATAACTCCTCATAGTAGTGATCCATGAACACAAATCTACAAATTAATGGTAAATGGAAAAAAAGGAACATCTTCAAAGAGGTAATTGTTTTGTTATTAAAAAAAAGGATTTTCAATTCTAAAATTATCATTATTTTTTATTCTAATTATCACTTATGTTGAAGGTCTATAGATCTATAGTAGTGAAATTGTAATTAAATTCCGTATGTCTAATTTATTATAAAATATTTATAGATCTAATAGATCTAACAAATATGTTATGTGTGTGTGTGTGTAAAATTTCATATGTGCAATTTATTGTAAAATATTTATAGATCTATTAGATCTTAAAAATATGTTTTATATATGTGTGTATCAAACAAATATGTTATGCGTGTGTGTATCAAACAAATATGGTTTATATATGTATACAATCTACCACTTTCACAGTTAGCATATGTCGAGATGTGGTCGATCACATCTGCTCAAATTTGATGAATTCTTGTTTTTGAATCCTTACAATTTTCTCCACCATTTATCTTACCTGGCTTAACTTTATCCAATCAGGAAATCATATCTCAATATCCACTCCCTTGTAAATTAAATTAATAGTAAAAAATATTGTTAGTTGGTAACATCTAGTGAACTTTCAAGTGCAATGAAATCAGAGTGGTGCCTTCCCCACTATTGTAAGGTTGCTACATATTTTCATTGGTAAATGGTCGCTTCACCACCTTTATTGTTGCTATCATGTTTTAATTCAACATCTGCCAGAGCTACAATGTAACAAGAATTTGGATCCATTATTTTAAAGTATTGTGTCATTGCAGAAATCTATGAGGATACTAGTATAGTCAAGAGAGTATTATCCTCAAAGACCATGGTGTTTCGGGCTGACAAAATGCCCCATAATGTAAGAAATGGGAAATCTATATAGTTATTAAGGTATGGTGTACTAAACCAAAGAGACATACCCTCCTCGACACAATTACACCTCCACTCATTGTGTAAATTGATCCATCTACAAATATGTTTCCAAGTTTGTAAACAGTAAATATAGCTAGTGAAAAAATGTGAAATTGTTTCCTATGCATTCCAACAAAGAAAACAAATACCTAGGTCATGCTTGTTTTTATTATGGATGAGATCTCAGGTCAAATCTCAGGAAGTGACCCTATCCATCAATGCAAGACACATGAAAACCTTGTTTTGGGGGGGCATGGATCTACCAAATCCCGAACCACCACTAATGGCATTCTCCTTCTAAAGCCACAAATATATCATAACCCAATTTTGTAGTTTAACAACTACCACCTTTGTTCTTATTCTATATTAAATCATCTTTCTCAACCCTCAACCGAATGTGACCATCATTTAAGGAAGTGGTGTATTTTATCCAATGTACAATACACTCACTGTCAAATCCTAAATATGCAAAATTCAATCAACCCTAGTGCAACATATCAGTCTATTCATAATCAAAAATATTAATTAATGTAATATAACCAAAACGTCATAATTATTGAAGCATCTCTCTTGGAAGAAAAATAGAATGGTCACAACTCATGGTAACATCTTCCCCAATCCTAATCTATGTCCCATATCCAACTTTCCAAGTGAGGTGATCTCTGACAATTATGATGGCTAGTATCATTTTTTTCCATTGGTTTGAAGCATTATTGTAATTTTTCACTAGGGACCTAATCCAATGAACATTTTAAAAAGGATACAAATAAGTTAGACTTCAATAATTCATATTTGGATATTAGATTCCATAAACTCTTACCTGCTAGTTCTTTTTTGAAGTGGAATATTTTCTTCAACTCCCATCTCGCTTCATTCTTAGGACTTTATAGTAACTGCCAACTTTCCAAATGATAACCAAATTTGTCCTTATTTCCCCTTTATAATAAATCAAAACAAACTCTTCTAACCTTCTCTTGGATTCCTTTGGGATAATGAGCAAGTAAAATCCAGTACAATGGGGTCACCTCTAAGTATTACCAAAGTAAAACATCCTCACCTTGAAAACCACCAGTGAAACTAGAATTTTATCCTTCCTTCAATCTTACCAACCAACCAATCCCAATCCTTAATACCATAACCACAAGGATTCAAAATGAAATTTATTTATTTCAAACCATAATGTATTAAGTTAAGTGTTATGTTATTTACTTCTTCTTGTGGGCCATTAAAGCTAGTGGAAGACTTCTAAAAGTTAATTTTATTCATGTTTCCTTAAAAAGGAATCTAGTATTTCTTGATACATCTTCTCCTCACTAATAGAACCAAGATAAAAAAATACAAACATCGTCCACAAATAATAGATATGTTATAAACTCTAGATCCCCAACCTTGATATCAAGTATACTACCTTCTCTCTTAGATGATATTACTGTTGTGCTCAAACCCTCAACCACTAACATGAATAAGTAGGGGGTGATGGATACCCTTTTCTTATCCCCCTATATAGTTTGAATAAAAATAAGGCAACTCCATTGATTAAAATTGTAAAATAAACTAATATTACACAACCCATGACCCAATTCACCACCTATAAATTGAGACCTATGTGGATCAATAACAATATCAAGTCTAACCAGAAAGATCAATCACATTCCTTGGAAAGATCAATTTTCATCACAATTGCAGGTCTTTTCTTTTGTTTGATAGTATGTAAGGTTTCTTGAGCTGAGTCCACAACCTCATGCATGTATCTGCCTTCAAGAAAACCAAAATTTTCTATATATATAACCTTCAACAAAAAAATTTCAAATGAATAACAATTAACTTAGAAAGGATCTTATAGATGAAATTACATAATTTATTCGGTCAAAATTCATCAAATGAAATTTATGTATTTCAAACCATAATGTCATAAACAAAGTGCTCTTTGAACTACCTCTTCTCACGGGCCATTAAAGCTACCGGAAGACTTCTAAAAGTTAATTTTATTCATGTTACCTTAAAAAAAACTCTAGTATTTTTTATATATCTTCATCTCCCTAATAGACCCATGATAAAACAAATACAAACATCGTCCACAAATAACATATTTGCTACAAACTCTAGATCCCCAACCTTGATGCCAAGTATAGTGCCTTCTCTCTTACATGATATTTTTGTTGTGCTCAAACCCTCAACCACTAACATGAATAAGTATAGGGGTAATGGACACCTTTTTCTTATCCCCTCCCCTTAGTTGGTTTGAAGAAAACTAAGGCCACTCCACTGATTAAAATTGCAAAATAAACTAATATTACACAACCCATGACCAAATTCACCAACTATAAATTGAGACCTATTTGGATCAATAACAATAACAAGTATAACCAAAACGATCAATCACATGGCTTGGAAAGATCAATTTTCATCACAATTGAAAGTATTTTATTTTGTTTGATACTATGTAAGGTTTCTTGAGATGATCCCACAACCTCATGCATGTATTTACCTTCAAGAAACCCATTTTTTTCTATAGAGATAACCTTCAACAAAAATATTTTCAAACGAACAACAATTAGCTTAGAAAGGATCTAATGATGAAATTACATAATGAATTTCGTCATAAGTCATCAAATGGAACCATTTTATCAACCTTAGGGATGAGAGCAATGAAGGTTGTGTTAAAATACCCCAGAACCTAGTTGCAAATATCACCAATACTAGGGGGTGAATCAATATTGAGTACCTTTTAACAATTCAAAATTTCAAGTACAATATGTAAACATTAACCATTAACAATGGCATTTGTCATCACGTAAATCATACACAATGCACAAGATATTTTACATGGAAACAAACCATGAAATGATTTTTTTATATAAAAACAATATAACATTCATAGGAAGCACCGACTTCTCATTTATCAGCACCAACTCAAATGAGGATACAACCCCCTAGATTTACCAGCTCTAACTAGAAGGAAGCACCCACTTCCTAGATTTTATAGCATCCACTAGAAGGATGCTACAACCACCTAAGATCACGAGCTCCAACCTTCCCTAGCACCAACCTATCATCCTGATATGAGTAATAGAATTAATCTGGCACTGTCATCGTTATTGTGTTTGTCATTGTCATTTTATTTTTCACAGTCGTTGTCACTTTCTAGAAACAATCATCCATAAACTTTGTATTCATCGGCTCCTTCAATCCTTAAAAATCATCTTCAAACCCTAGGTCATCGCAAGAGAGGAACCCTATATCACACCTTAAGAACCCTAATCCATGCACCAAGATCACAAGATAAACCCTAGTCCATGCCTTTGCCAAGACAAAGGAAGCAAGCTATAAACCCTAATCACGGGTCATGTCCTTCACCAAAAGAAACCCTTGTAAGTGTGGGATCACATAGCCCTTACAACAATATTTCTAACAACTTAGGAGTTTTGTGATTCTGATACCGTATGAGAAAGTTATGCAAGTTATGTAAATCTTCTTCACTTGATCCTTCTTACCTTCTCTCTTAGATGCTATTATTGTGTGCTCAGACCCTCAACCATTAACATGAATAATTACGGGGTAATAGAAACCATTTTATTAGCCCCGTAGTTGGTTTGAAGAAAACTAAGGCATGTCCATTGATTAAAATTGCAAAATAAACTACTATTACACAACCTGTGACCCAATTAACCACCTATAAATTGAGACATATGTGGATCAATAACAATATCAAGTATAACCAAAAATATCAATCACACACCTTGGAAACATCAATTTTCATCACAATTGTAGGTATTTTCTTTTGTTTGATATTATGCAAGGTTTCCTGAGTTGAGCCCACAACCTCATGCATGTATCTATCTTCAAGAAAACTAATGTTTTCTACTGAGATAACCTTCAACAAAAATCATTTCAGATGAAAAATAATTAGCTTAGAAAGGATCTTATATATGAAATTACATAATAAATTCGGTCAAAATTCATCAAATGAAATCGGTTTATGAACCTTAGGGATGATAGCAATGAAGCTCACGTTAACATACCCTATAACCCAATTGTTTTTCCTAACCTCGTCAACCACCCTAAGTAGGCGATCACCTAACAAGTAAAAAAAAATATAAAATGCAATGGTCCAACCACCTATCCTTAGACTCTTATATTTTTTAAATTAGTGCATGACTGATAATAGTTCATTTATAGTAATCTCTTCTAAGAGACTTTGTTTATCTTTTATGGAGGCAAGTTGTGGAGAGTAGGAGCATATTTTAATCACTTCTACAACATTGGCTCGATGGGGCTTCTAATATAGGATTTCAAAATGATTGAATCTAATATTTGTTAATCCATTGATCCCTCTCTCTTTCTCATCCTCCTCTCTCTATATATCCCAAATTGTATTAACATTTTGTCAGTATGACAAGTGACCTAGTGAAAATAAAATTGTATTCTCATTGCACAACTCGAGCCTAGTGTCCCAACTTTTAAAAACCACTCCACTTCTCTTTCAGAAAGAAATTTATGTTTATCATGTGCTTCATAATATTTTAGTCTTCTCACCTTCTTAACACTAAAAATACCAACATCATTGTTATTAAAACATTGTATGATCTCCTCTTTGACTTACTGTAGTAGTTTGTCTATACTTTTATGGCACTCAACTTCCCACATCACAACCTTATCCTTAACACCTTTCATGGAGGTCATGAACTATTCACTAATAGAAATTTGTAAATTAATATCATACAATTTCCAAGTGTCCTTTACCCATCATCTAAAAATATCCCTCAGATAGTCACCCCAAGTTAAATTTAAAAATAAATAAAGGGATTTTTGTCACGATGATTTGATTGAATTAATATAGGGCAGTGGTATCAAGGGCCCAAACCGGCTTGGGTAACGACCTCAGATTCAATAGGAACCCCAACTCCAAGAGGACAAATTATTTCATGGAAAAGGATCATAGTCTACCTTATAAAGAGAAAAGGCCTCCTTATTTATCCAAATATGTCTAGTAAAAGGCTTGGAGCAGTCCATTGTGAGAAGATCATGTTTGTGACAACTCACACAATGAAAGGGAATATATTGATAGTCCAAGATCTAGGAATGAACCTCACTACCAACCTCTAATTGCACGTATTAATATATTCCCATATCTATAACCATATGGAGTCATGATACTACACGACTGTGACTAGGTTTGAAATAATCATCAATCCTAATCATTTTCCCCAAATGATTCCCCTATATGTCAGGAAATCCTTCATTCAAGAATCAATTGGTGAATCAAGGAATTTCACCTAAACAAAAACACTAGTAGTCTTTTCCTTCAAGAATAAAAAAGAGGATGCTAAGGTTTTCATGATAGATATATCAACTCCCAAAACGACACATCCCTAGGATAGCCTCTACATCTCTATCCAACCTAAAGGTGAAACTGAGGCACTCCTTAGTCAAGATACTAAAAGTTGTCTCCATAACCAATAGTGGTATTCCAATTTTGTTGTAACCAAATATTTACAGCCTCCACCTAGATCCTCCTACCAATTAAACACCCTACTAGTGTCTTTCCAAACATATCCAAGATATGCTTGACTTTAACATCAGCTTCAGCAAGCCTTCTCACATGCACACCCTTTTTCAAAATGACCTTATTATTCTAGCATCACCAATAGACACACATGGTTGTTTGCAAACCTAAATAGGAACCACCTACTATATTTGAAAGGTCTAGCGATTGTCCAACAAAACCCAAACCTTGAGCCTCTAATAATGTTGAAATAGAGACCCTCACCTCTTCACCCTTCTGCACACCAAAACCACCAACTCTCAACTACTCAAGTAGGGTAGACAAAGTTTCACAAACCAAGGTAGTAATGAGTAAAGAACTCAAGAAGGGATAGGAGTTAAGTTCCCCATACCACCAAAAATGGGAGGAAGGATGGTGTTCATATATTTCTTACTCAACTAGGATTCGAGCCCATCCATCTAGATTTTCTATACAGATCTAACTGCAATATAGTTCTGTTAGACGTAGATGCCAATATACCAAAGCCCAAAGTTGTATGTGTGTTGGGTAAGACCCTTGAAACCTCAAAATTGTACTCTTTATCGAACACCTTGTTCCCTACTTCATGCTTAGACTCCCCTAAATACATACATATATATGTTTCTAAAATATTGTCCTGACTTGAGTCCAAAAATTGTGCTTATTCTTTGACCTCAATGGTTAGGGTTTCTGCATAAACCCTTGTGTTCTCCTCAACATTATATCCTCCATCTTCCCCCTCCAAAACCTTTTCCTTTTCAGAACTACTTATCACTTATGTTAAATAAATATTGTTATAGATACAAGATCTACGATACTCAAAATTTAGATCTACAATTTATTATAAAATATACAATCATTTATAAATCTAGTAGATCTAAAAAATATGTTATAGATTATGTGTGTGTGTGTGTGTGTGTGAATTTTCATGTGGGTGTATCTCACTTGGTTGTGGGAGAGAATGTTATCCTCCCCACCCATGTTTTATTCATGTTAGTGACATGTTGAGCTCATAATGAGAAATTAGTGTAATGGCTTTGTACTATAAAGAATCTAGGGTTTACTTCGAGTGACATCATCTAAATGAGGGAAAATATTTTGAGGCTTACCCTAGGAACTTCTGTCCTAGAATGAATATATATATATATATATATATATATATATAAACATTTATGATAGTAATTGGCTTAATTTTATGTGATTACCAAAAGACTTGCACAAGGAGTATGATCTTAAAAGTGATCATAGCTTCAGGATAACTTATGTATTCCTTTGTCTCAGGCCAATACATAAATTCAACAACAAACTATATATGGTTCCTGCATGTTAGATATGGTGGTGCATGATCACAACCTCTAATAAATATTTAAAATTTTGTTGGATCAATTTGTTTCGATATGTGAACTACCAAGCTCATTGAACCTTTAAAAAGCTATTTTTTTGGCATTCCAAATAATTACAGTTGCTCCAACCTTCATCAAGTCAACTTGATCACTATAGAATTAAAACCAATTATGGTCATCGCATTCCCCATAAGGCATTCTACAATACGCTTCTGGTGACCATGAGGCCCATTGTTTCAACCCTTTTAAAAATCCACTTTTTATTTACTAGTTTCACCTTTATCATATGCCCATATGTAATTGACCACATCTACTCAACTTTGATGAATTCTAGTTTTTAAATCCCTACATTTTCCTATGTCATTTCTCTTCCCTAGATGAATTGTATCCAATCAAGAAATAAAATCTAAATACCCACTCTCTTAAAAATGAAAATAATAGCAACAACAATAACATATTCCGAACTAGTTACTCGAATAGCCCCTTTTGCTAGATTGTTGAGAATAATGCTTGCACCAATATCGATAGACTACTACATTTTTTCACAGTTGTCAATGGTTGCTTCACCACCATTGTTGTATCATATTTTAATTCAAAATTTTCTAGAGCTGCAACATAACAAGAATTTAGCTCCATTGTTTCAGTTAGTTTGATGCATTGTTTCTTACATTAAACCCTTAATTTAATGCTCTAAAATTGACCAAGTAAATAATTTGTTATTTAGTTAGATAACCAATTAAAAATGATTGTGTTTTGTTGAGGAGGTTGAATGGTAATATCATTATTTTAGTGTTATATTTCCCAAAAGTTCATTATGTTAATGCTCTAAAATTATATGAAGGTTGTATTTTGTCTTTTAGTGACTTGTGAAACTTTTTTAAAAATGATTTTTTTGGAAGTGAACATAACTATTTGTTTAACTCACTGTGTGGAAATATCCAAAAAAAATTGTTGGTAAAAGGAAGTGGAGATATCACTAGATACACGCATTTTGTATTTGTAAAAAGTGGTGTAATTGTCAAAAACTCAAAGGTGTATATTCAAGTTCTTTCTAAAGGATGCAAACACTAAAATCACATTGAAAAGAGAATCACGCTCAAAGGTGTATATTCAAGTTTGTTTCAAAGGATGCAATCGCTAAACACACATTAAAAAGAGAATCACTTTCAAATATAAGAGCTAGTTCTATTAAGTAATAAAATTATCTTTTTTGGAGGTGGTAGAAATGTCCTAGATCATCTTAAAATTTGAATAATGGTATCTTAGGTACGCCATGAGTAATTGTTTATGATACATATTTTTTTTGGATGATTGCTCCTTGGTATATGGTTTTGACATTGAACTCTACAATTGTAAATTATCATTCAACAAAACATACATGGTGTAATAAGGAATACGACACTTGATCATCCAACAATTTAATTATCACAAAACATTAAGTGAAAATTGTAAATCAAAGTGTTTCTTTGAATCAAGGATAGGTTGTCATTGATTCGACTAACTAAATTGTAAAATGGAGGAGTTACAAACCCTTATAAAAATTGTCAAAAGGGGACCTACATGAAATTTGAATAAGGAGGTCATCATCGATCTAATCAATGTAAAATCATACTTTGGGGTACATTATCGGTAGTAATTGACACCCTAAAATTGTCATAATCAAGAAAGCATTTAATAAGAGAAAGAAAGTGTGACAAAATAAAAAATAAAAAATAGGTAAAGGAGGAAAGTGTTTGAAAAAATGCTAATCAATAAGTCAAAGAACTACAAGAAAACTTACAAGATTTGAAAATTTTGGTTATTAATCTTTATAAGCAAATTTAGGCTCAATTGATTAAAAAATTTTGAACAACATTAGTTGAAAAGGATGAGCAAATTGAGAACATGGTTGATTAGTCTTGTGGCACCAATGACCTCAAACAAATGATGGATGTTACTTGTGACACCAATTACTTAATAAAAATGGTTGATGCAACTTGTGACACCAATGACCTTGTACAACTAGGTGTTAGAAATACAACCAATGATGTGATTGATGATTCCTTAACTAGTCATGAGAATGAAGCAATCATAAATAGTGAATTGATGAAGATGGCTTTTTAAGATGAATCAAAATAAGAAGCATAGAGTGATAGCAGTAGTAGTGAATTTGAATTTGAAGAAAATATTAATAAAGGGCATCAAGAAGTACATAATGATATCTCCAAGCCTATTATTCTACCTTGGGGATAAATCCGTGAAAACAAATATGAAATAGGACACATATATTATAAGGAAGTCACCTTTTATATTATTTACTATTCTATATCAATCAAATTCCAAAGTGTATGATTCCTTCAACATTAGAATCTAAGTGCCAACATTGTCATTGAGTTGGTCACATGGAGAATAATGTTTTAATCTCCATCCTAATATTCATTATGGGAATACAAATCATATTTCAAACAAATGTTGAATGAAAAATTAGGTTTAAAAAAGAACAATTCATTATAGTTCGATAAATTCCTAATAATGGAATCAAGAATTCAAGAAATACCATAAGCATCACAGTCAAGTTCAAACACACATAAAGACACATTTGAATGGTGAAATAAAAAACACAAACAAATTTCAAAAAGTTATTCCATAAGATGTTTTTGTGCATGAGTATGGCCCATCTAAATTGGTACTCCCTTATACCTTAAGTGGGGAGGTGGGGAAGTACACAAATGAAACAAAATGGTACTCTATTTCACATCAAAATGGGGATTACACTAATTGATCCCTAATTCAACTTAAAGTGGGGAGTATATTGTGAAAATGGTTAGTGGTCAACCAAAATCACCACATTGATGAAATTGGTTAGTGGTCAATTAAAACCACCAAGTGCATGGTATAACTTCGAATTGGTTAGTGGTCATCCAAAACCACCAAAGACAGGGTATCAAATTCATTGATAAGAGAGTTATCGAAGAAGGTTCCAAATCTCAAACTTGGGTTCCTTCCACATACTTCTCACCTTGCAGTTAATAAGAGGGAACATTAATGATGATGGTTAGGAATCAAATTTTTAAGTCCTATCAATTCAAATTCGATGAGCATTTGGGAATTCCAACATGGAAACTTGTCTCCTCAAAATGTTATCTACCTAAGTCAATCACCTATCATTGGAATGATGTTTTACATATAATTTTTTCTAAATTAAAAGTATTTTGGTGATCTTATTTGCTCACTGATAGTAGAATGGCAATCCTATTCGTTCACCAATTATCAATTAGCAAGGGAATGTTCCATCATGGTGATTTTTCAGATGAACCATTCAACATTCAAAATTGGTGATTTTTCAGGTATATCTTCAAAAAAAATCATTCAATAAGTTTAGATTGAAGGATAAAGATGATAATAGTTTATGAACTATTTATTGTTTCCTTACTAGTATGATTATCCGTACTTGTAATTGAGGGAGGGAATGCTAGACTATGAGTCCCTAAATAATCACAAAGTCTAAGATTGTCTTTTTATGAGTTGCAATACTTAGCTTATTATGTGGTGTCATCCTTATCCACTAATGAGTTTTTAATGAGATGTAGATCTTCATTGGATTAATATAAGAGATGAATATGGCTTAATAAATCCTTTTCTACTAGATTTTTCTTGTGTTATATTTATTAAAATCCTTCATGTTCCAATATTGGTCATAAAAATTATATCCATAAGAAAGATGATGATGTAGGTGTGAAGAAAATATTTGAAAATGATACATACAAGATGGTTCAAGGATCAATGGTGTTGGGAAAGGGTGTTCAAAATGGAACAATTTTACAAGCTATTGAGAAACATTATGAGTGATGTGTGTAATAATTTTGTGAAGTGAAAAACGAAGTAGACAAGACCCATATTGTCCATGTAGAGAAGGCAAGTATTTAGCAACAAAAATGTGGAGATAATTGAGAGAGGGGCCTCCAATTTTTTAAAATGTGTGATTGATGGAACTTCTTATTGTTGTTTAGATTTCAAATTATGTGAAAATTACTAAATATTCACAAAATCTAAGATCACATTTTTATGAGTTGTAATATTTAGCTTCTTATGAGGTGTCATCCTTATCCACTAATTAGTTTTTAGTGATATGTATATCTATAGGTGATCAAATTTATGTACTATATATTGAGATCATTGGATTAATAAAAGAGATGAATATGGATTAACAGATCCTTTTCTACAAGATTTTTCGTATGTTATATTTCTTAAAATTCTTCACATCCCAATCTTGGGCATAAGCCTTATATCCATGAGTAAGATGAATGATTTAGGTGTGTAGACAATATTTTAAAAGGAGACATACAATATGGTTCAAGTAAAAAAGGTGTTGGAAAAGGGTGTTCAAAATGAAATATTTTACAAGTTATTGTGAAGCACTATGAACAATGTGTGTAAAATGTTTTCTGGTTCCTGAGGTCGGAAAAGAAGTAGACAATACCCATATTCTACATGTAGAGAAGGAAATGATTTAGAAACAAATATTGGGAGATATTAGAGAGAAGGGCCTCTGATTTTTTCAAATGTGTGATTGATGGAACTTCTTATTGTTGTTTAGATTTAAATTTATGTGAAAATTATGTTTATGTTAAACAAAATTGTGTGAAATTCCCTATTGGAGTTAAAATAGCATATGTGATTCTATAGTTGATACATAGTAATGTGTTTGGACATGTGCTTGTTCCATCATTGGGTAAATATCTATACTAGGTCCCATTTATAGATGATTTCTTGAGGAGTACCTGGATATATCTATTTCAAAAGTTATCTAAGGTTTTTAGTAAATTCAAAGACTCTAAGTCCCTTATGGAAAATCAAATAGAAAAGAAGATAAAAATGGGATAGATAATGGTGTAGAGATATGTGAAAATCAATTCAAGGAGTCACTATAAGTAGTGCAGAATAGCAAGGAAAAACATAGCTATAGATTCCCCTCGATAAAATGGAGTTGCAGAAAGAATAGTGTTTTGATCCCAATCCTTGGAATTATATGCATGTGAGATTAAAAATGTTTTAGATCCTTTGCATAGATGCCCTTTTCTACTATGATTTATTATACCATGAAGTAGAACTATCATGGTAAATGTAAATAATTCTTGACATGGGCATATTTCATTTAATAAAAGAACCAAGAGTGGTTAAACATGACCATATAAAGGGGCTATGATACCATAAAATGGGAAAGGTGAGGGGGTCTAAGGGAATGTTCATATGATTTATCCATATTTCCATTACCAAATTTTTTTACTCATTTATGATGTTGAACCTAAAATATAGTTTAAATTGGGAAACGGATAATGGATTTAACCACCCCATAAATCTAGGGAACAACCTCCTACATTCTAGGAAACTTGCTACCTCTACATTATTGGGACCAAGAAGAGTTAGATTGGGACTCTCATTTCCATCCTTCATGCAAAAAAAGAAGATGAAATCGAATTTGGGAAGGGTCTAGTTTCTTAAGAAGGGTAGAGAATAGAAAATTAGTTTTTATCCTTGAATGAGGAGGCTGCCATACTAAGGAACATAAAAACCATGAAAGGAATCCATTATAACTTGGGAAGGGTCTAAGAAACATGAAAAAAATTGGTGGTAATGAATGAAAATTAGTCTTAATCCTTTCTATGGAAAATTTAAGAGCATTGGAGGAAGAGACTTTTGGGAGCTTGTTGATTAGAGAAGGAAGGGCTTCTCCTTGTGTTGTGTGGGCATGTAATGCGGGTAATAAATAAATAGTCCATCTTAAAATTTCAGTAATAGAATTCTAGGTAACTCCTTCCTTTGTTTTTTAGATGCAAAAAAATGTCTTGATAATTCCACATATTTTCCTCTTCACCTTACTACTATATTAGCTTGGATAGGGGTGGATTCTAAAACAAATTTCCTATGGTTGGATGGAGTAGTCAATTGTTGGTACCCAGGTTTCAAGAAGTTTTTTTTTTTTTTTTTTCTAAATATATTTTCAATCTTTAATATTTCCTGGATTGAAGTTAGGTTTTATTTGATAATTAATGTTTTTCATGCAAGGTCATTTCCATCCTTCATGCAAAAAAAACAGATGAAATCGAATTTAGGAAGGGTCTAGTTTCTTAAGAAGGGTAGAGAATAGAAAATTAGTTTTTAACCTTGAATGAGGAGGCTACCATACTAAGGAACATAAAAACCATGAAAGGAATCCATTATAACTTGGGAAGGGTCTAAGAAACATGAAAAAAAATGGTGGTAATGAATGAAAATTAGTCTTAATCCTTTCTATGGAAAATTTAAGAGCATTGGAGGAAGAGACTTCTGAGAGCTTGTTGATTAGAGAAGGAAGGGCTTGTCCTTGTGTTGTGTGGGCATGCAATGCAGGTAATAAATAAATAGTCCAACTTAAAATTTCAGTAATAGAATTCTAGGTAATTCCTTCCTTTGTTTTTTAGATGTAGAAAAATGTCTTGATAATTCCACATATTTTCCTTTTCACCTTACTACTATATTAGCTTGGATAGAGGTGGATTCTAAAACAAATTGCCTATGGTTGGGTGGAGATCACTCTCTATTAGTCAATTGTTGGTACCCAGGTTTCAAGAAGACTTTTTTTTTTTTCTAAATATATTTTCAATCTTTAATATTTCCTGGATTGAAGTTAGGTTTTATTTGATAATTAATGTTTTTCATGCAAGGTTCTAATCTCAATTTCCTTGTGTATTTGTATGTTTACTTCTAGCATAATTTCTATTAGTTTTATTCACAAGGATGATAATGCATGAATGCACTATGTAGTTGTGTTTGCATTGTATAGTGATTATGGAAAGTTATATTATGCTCATTAGATACCTTGAGAATTAGAGGTAAAAATAATGGAAATTATGTGTTAAAGAGTAGCATATTTTTCAGTATTATGCAAATTAGAACATACCATAGGTTGAGTTGTGTAATCACACTATAGCAACATGCTTGTAGCACATCATACGAAATAGAAAAGTGAATTATCTACCATCATTAGAGATAAAACATGGCCTAAATTAAAATACTATCTGTTACCACCTAAGTTGTACTTAGTGGTTTTTTATCAAGCGAGCCTGGTGAACCGGACAAGGATAACTTGTTCAGACTTCAGAAGACCTTCAGTCTTGCTTCTAGGAAGTGCTTGTTGTACTATATCACATGTTATTACCCCATGGGGGAATTGTAATAAATGTTCTAGCATGATAGTGTCTATAAAAGACTCGGTCTCTTAGATGTTATTTATCAATCCGATCAGCCCAGGGTGTTTTTTCCCTTGGTTATTATTGGTTGTTGAATAAACGACTAATAATTTTTGAGTTTCTCACTCAATACCTCCAAAGTTGGGGTGGTCGGCTTGGAATTTAGGTCTATTGAGGTTATTAGAGTCTATGTGTCAATGTATAAACATGCTAGGCATGATGGTCGAGTCATATGAACATGTCTAAGTCCCCCTAGGTTTCTTCAATTTTTAATTTTTTAATTTTTTCAATGTTTTTTATTAAAATTTAATTTTTCCAAAACTTAGGCTATTTTTTAATAGTTTAATTGGAAAAATTGGTTTTGTAATAAAAGTGGGCCAAATAATCAGTTTCAGTCATGTAGGTGCTCATTTTCAAGCTAAGAGCACCATGTAAACCTATGGACCCACTTTTTTCAGGATTTGAGTGATTTTCCATCACTCAGGTCAGAAAACCCCAATAATCAATTATTGATTATTTTAATTAATAAATTGATGAATAAATGGAGTAAATCCAAAATCCTAGATGAGTGGATTCTCAGCCGATTTGATTGAAATCAGTCAGATCTGAACCATATAGACTAGATCTGACAAATTCTTAACTGAAGGAGGTGATCTAGACAGATCCAGAGTTGATATTCAGCATCCTTTATGGGGAATTGCACCCTCTCTCTCTCCTCCACATGTGTAGGCTCTCCTGGAAGCTCTGTGGATTGATGTGTCAGTCTATGGGTTGATGTGTCAGCTCAATCAGCCCCCCGATTGACAAGTAGGCTCAGTGGAAGCTCAATTCAGCTTCAGATCGGCATTAATGGACTCTCCTTCAGCTGTAGTGGTCTATCTCCTTATGATTTGCGCCCCCCCTGGGCTGGATCTCCTATTTTTTGTATAAATCAAGCTCAGATCACCTCTTCCAAGCTAGTCAGAACTGGGATTGAGGTGTTGTTGCTCTTGTACTGTGTTATTGTTTATTATTCTGGAATAAAGAAGCTTTGGAGGCAAGATTTATGGTGTAATGCTCTTCATGTGTGGATGGTGATTGTCAAATGCTTATGAGGTATAATCTGTGTTATTTGTCATTGCTTTTGTTGGTTAATTGTTGGCCTTGAAGGAGAGAGCTCCCTCTTGTTAGGGTAAGAGTTTATTCTAGTTTGATTTATGCTCTTACTGTTTGCTTATTTCAGATCTATTGGAGTTGCATGTATTTTAATTTCAATTGCATGCTTTCCAGTTATCTCTTCCAGCAACACTTATGTTTTAACCATATGTTTGTGCAGGGATTTCTAAATTGCAAGTGATCTTGCTTGTAGAAGAGGTTGAGCTGGTTTGCATATTTCTCATCTTCAAGATATTTTGAATGACATAGTCCCTCGATGTTCCACCAAATCAAACTCCAAATCCCAACATTCCCAAGCTTCCAACACTCTTTCTCTCTCTTTCTCCTTCAAAAAATCAATTTTCTTACCTAGTTACTGTGTTCGAAAGATTTGTTATCATTTGGATCTATTATATTAAAGTAAAATTTACATAGATCTTCTATTTCAAAGCTCATAGTCTAGATCTCATTTCTCAAAAGTATCATTAAGCATTCTAGATCTAGCATAAGGAAATCATCCGTTGTGCATGGCAAGTTAAAGAAAGTCAGTAGGTTGCATGCTCTAGATTTCCTTTTCTGTTCTAAAAAATATTAAATCCAGCAATCAGTGCATATTTAATTGGCTGCACAAATAGCAAGCCAAGATCCCAAGGAAATCTTGCTTTCCTTGGTTCCTTTTTCACCTGTTTAGCTAGTTTTAACTTAGACTTTTTTGAGTTAAGGTAGGATGATCCAAAGGTACTCTTAAAGTGATTTTAGGCATAATTTATTCTAACATGCTTGCTGGTTTTTAGTAGGTGTAACAGAAAAGAAAAGAAGTTTTTGTTTGAAAGTGGCCTCGAGAGCGTTCAAATCCCCCCAGGGGTCTCCCCTTTCACTAAATTTTAAAAAATTTGGAAAGTTGTAAGATCTTGGTTTCATCCCGTAGAAGGACCAAGAGGATTTTGATATTTCAGTTTGCTGATATTGTAACCAATAATAATAAAAGAAAATCTTTTTTGAGTAGGCTCTTTCGAGCCTGCTCCCCATCCCCCGAGGGGGGATCTGCGTCCGTTTCACTTTTTTGCATTCTTCCCTTTTTTCTGCTCTAGTTCAGTACTGACATGCAGGATTGTATACTTTGATATTCATTATTCCATATTTTAATTTCAAAAGTAATCATACTACTTACCTCACGACTTCCCGATTGACTCGTAAGGGGAAAGAGATGCATGGTAGGACTAATTAGAAAACCGGTGTTGTGTATCTTTGATTCCATTTTCATTAATTGTTTTGTTAGTAATAATAAAATCAACCCCTCCTTGATTCCCCTATATAGGTCCACTTGGATTGAAAGAGGTTCCTGGAGGGTTTTCCTTTTAACAAGAACACCTATTTTAAAATTTACTAAAAGCAAGCTGCATCAAAAGCACTTGAGTGACTAGAATAATTAGGATTCACTCTCCCCAAATTGACAAAACATCAAGCGAAAATCCAACGCCTCGATCAAACCATTACGGTGGCAAAATACCCAAAGGAAGCGGGGAATTCTGAAAACTGACCTCGGGGCGCCGATCTCTGTTACACCTTCGGGTGCATTATGAACAACAGTCTCAGAGACTCCATTCAACCCACATATTCCTTGCGCGTAGCCGTGATGGTTTAGTTTTGGACATACTTCAAGTACCCCCTAGGTATATCTGGAGTCCCCTCACCTAAGTTAAATTACTCATCTTCTTACATTAATTTAAAATTAACCAAGATACAATTGCACAAAATTCATTCCAGCATTTGCAAGCACTTTTAATTGTTTTTAGAATCCATTTTTAAGGCACTGATCAACTGTTTATTTCTTTCAATCTATATGTGATTGGGTGTCATTTCTGTGCTTACTTGTGATTATCTCATCATGTTATTTGTTGTTTACAATTGTTAAATCAAAACTCCTAAAAAACTTACTCTTTAATACCATCATCATACTAAATAATTTTGCCTTAGTAACTTAATAGGGTCTACCCCCCTTGGCTTCGTTAGGAGTTGAGCCTAAACAGAGGAGTCAAGAACAAGGTGACATCCTTGACTCGAGACTTTCCCCCAAGGACACACCGAGTGGCTTGAATATTTCTGCCACGTAACCCAGGTGTGTGAAAGGCGGCAACACTATCAATGTTTGATAGAATAATGGTTTGGCTATAAGAAATTATTTGTTAAAACAAAACAAAAAAAATCCTTTATGATATTTATCATTATAGTAGAATTCATATTTATTAAGTGCATGCAATCGTAGACATGATACATAAAAATTTTATTATGAACTCAAACATGAGAAACACAAAAATATAGCATCAATGGATAGCTCACAACTTCATAAGCACACCTTTAGTCACTATACAACTTATGCAAGATTGTGTAATATGTTTATATCAATTGGTGATTCCAAATCTTCTCACATATCAAGTGCAGTTTTATGTAATCATAATTCAACCCTCGATGAAAAATGATGGCATTTGATTAAAAAAAATTTGCAAACAATCACATATAGGATTAACATTCTTCAAGACATAATTCCTATTGAATTTTTTCTCTATAAACAAATTCATTGCATTATTTTTATGTTTGGGACTATTAATATTATGTTTCTTAATAAAAAATGTGGGTACAAGTCATTGTGTATTCCTTATTCAATTTAGTATGGGAATATTTTTGAACAGTACATAATCCTTGTAAGATATTGGAAATCAAAGCATATATGCAGGCATCTCTTATTGGTTTGTAAGAATATCTTGTTTGAATTGTAATACCAGTACTTAGACATATTCAAGAACTCAACAATGGAAATTAACAATTATTTGTTGCCATCTTGTAAATAATCCTTATTTAGGGTACTAAAACCATGGCATGCACATCAGTATAGAATCTCCCGTTTTGGATAGTAGAATATGGATGTGTGTATCAAAAATGTTGCATTTGATTCTTACATTCATTGGAAAATGTATATCAAGGATTTTCAAAATTATAGATGGATCTCGAATCCTTAGAAAGGGCTCAACAAAGCATCTTGATGCTTTTTATATTTATTGATTTTGTTTATTATGGAAATGCCTTTATTTCATTAGCTTTTCCATTCATGTCAATGGTATTGAAAATAAATCCAAAGGATTGGGTGGGGCATCACTTCCATACTATCATAGGACCAATAAGGATAACTGTCATAGAAAATGGAAATGGACTATGGTTGAGTGGACTATGGTTGAGTCATGCAATTGGTTGTTATAAAACATCCATGTGCATGGATGATAACATCTTGCGTGTCTTATTATAATTTTATGTTATGCCAATCATGATCGCCAATGTTTTACATGTTTTTCTTACTTATATCCATTGTGAGAGATAGTTTTGTCAAAGATAATAAGGAACTTACGTTAATTTTTTCATTAAACTCAATGTTTGGGATCACCATTTCAAGGAAATAATTCAACATCATTTTTAAGGTTTATAACCTTTTTACAAGTATAGAATAAATCACAACAAACTAAACTATTGGTTTTATATCATAAATAGCATTTAAAGTCTAGGCAGAAGTTGATTTCATAAAATTTCGATGTTTTTCTCATAAATCACTCACTATTTAAGTGGCTAACTATAGTTTGATGTGATAACTATAGTTTTTATTTCATAGAATTTTGATGTGATAACTATAGTTTTTATTATTGTTCTCTACATCAATTAGTGTTTGAACATGAAATAATAGAAATTGTTTTTACTGGAATAGTTTATATAAATAACATATATACTTTATGAAAAGACAAAATAATAGATAAATGATGATAAAAGATTACAAAGTGTGTCATATATATAATAATCATAAAGGCACTTTGGAGACCATCCATGAAAAGATGTGTCATTTTAAAATAGTTTACTTGATGGTAATAACTCCCGATTTATTATCTATTCCAATGCAAAAGCCTATACTTATACAAATCTCCTGGCGGTTGGGTTTCACCTTCCGCTCAGCTGGTTTAGCTTCCTATCTATTCATATTCCTATTTTATTTATTTACTATAATCCTGACGGATTATTCTAACAATCCCCCTCTTAATCCGAAGGGGTGTTCGTAAGTCCGAGCATGTTTCTGAATCTTTCAAACTTTTCTCGTTCAAGCGCTTTGGTGAAGATGTCTGCAACTTGATCATTTGTGGAACAATGTCGAAGATGGAATGTCTTGGCCTCTACATGATGTCGAATCAAATGATACTTTGTGTTGATGTGTTTGGTTCGATCATGGAATCTAGGATTCTTTGCCAGCTTGATTGCAGAAGTATTGTCAACCAACAATGGAGTGGAGTTCTCTTGTTTTTCTTGCAAATCTTCAAGTATCTTGCTGAGCCATACTATTTCTTTCGTTGCTTCAGCTGCAGCCACATATTCTGCTTCTGTTGTTGAATCTGCTGGAACTGACTGTTTGCGAGATCTCCATGAA
>LPNX011225577.1:63451-125603 GCA_001517045.1 Pseudotsuga menziesii
GGCAAGAAGCAATCTGCAGGCCGCAATCTCTGAAAGAAAGAGTGTATTCTCCTGCAGGAAGGGGCCAACGAGTAGCTCTGAATTATTATTTAGCATACATTATTCTTCCTCCGTAGCAGGCAGTCCTCACAACATGAGTCTCATGCTTAGGCTTAACGCAGGCCTCCTCCACGCAGCCAGCGGTCTCTTCAGGCAGGTCTCCACGCACAGCTTCACTCACAGCAGTCTTTAATACACAACACGGTCTCTTCTCCACGCAACATCACAACGCTGACTCTTCAGGCTTCACTACACAGTCTCTTCTCCACGCAGGTCGCAGCACAGAAATTAGGGTTAGGAATCTGAGAAATATTTGTCACTCAATATATTTTGCAGTTACGTTCCATAAGGAGATGGCCGTATGACAGTTCTGTGCTTTTCTCCAGCGCATACATTCAAAACTCTCCAACGCATACATTAATAATACATACATTAACAAGTCTCCAATATTACAGTCACGGTCACTCAACGTGCTTGCACATACACCTTGGCAGAGTCTTCACGCCGGCATCAATATCTTCACGCAGGCAGCACCAAACCTCCTTCTAGCTCCACAGCAAACTCACAAAAATAGGGTTTATGCGTTTACCTCCACGCAAAGGAATGATGCCAAAATTCTTTCACAAAACAACTCTTTCACACAGAATTCTTCAGTATACACAATATACGAGCTTCAAATACACAGCAGAGAGCAGTCTTCAACTTACACAGCAATATCAACAAATAATGGAGCGATGGGGAGTGAAGAGGCGGCCAGCAAAAATTAGGGTTAGGTATACACTGAAAATAACGCAGAGGCAGACTAAATGGTGAATTCTCACAAAAACATTGTGAATATTATTTTAGAATCAATCCACAACGCAGGTCTGGAGGAGAAACGCACGCAGCTGGTAGACTGACAGTCTGGCAAGCAGAATGGCAACTCTCTAATAACACAGGCAGAATGGCAAGCATGCAATGCAGCCAGGAGTTATGGCAGGCGGATAGCCAGGTTCTGATACCACATGATGGTAATAACTCCCGATTTATTATCTATTCCAATGCAAAAGCCTATACTTATACAAATCTCCTGGCGGTTGGGTTTCACCTTCCGCTCAGCTGGTTTAGCTTCCTATCTATTCATATTCCTATTTTATTTATTTACAATAATCCTGACGGATTATTCTAACATTACTAATAGCTATTTATGTGTTATTAAGATCTACATTTATATATTTTATGTATATTACATTCATTCTTATATTTTATTTATATTATATATCATTAATGTGTATTTATGTTTATAGCATTTCTTTCCTCTTCAAAGATGCTTTGTCCTCAAAGCATATTGATAAAGACGACGCTATGTATTTTTATTTTGCAAGTGTTGTTGCATCCTTCTATGCTCGGTAACTCAGGATATGTGATGATATGCATGGTTAATTGCTTAATACGCTCTTTTAGCAGGTGATTTTCCTTCTCTTTTAACATATTACTAATTTCTTGCTTCTTAATTTCAAATTGTAGACGATGATTAGTTGCTTTATAATTCTCTAACCCACCCAATACTGGTTGTAATTAAATCTACATTTTTGAATATGTAATGGCCATAATTTGTGACTTCTAGTTATATTTTCTTCAATAATATTGGACGTAGGTGCAAGAACCTTTAGTGGTTCTTTTGTAAAACTTCTTCCTTTGACTTCTTATAGATTGTGTGAAGATTGGGTGGTTGGGAACAATGATTGTTACCCTCCCCTCCCAAGTTCAAATCTCGGGGACTAACTTTTATAATAATAATAAAAATATTAATCCTTGAGACTCACCCTTATAATATATTTTCTTAAATAAACATGTAAAGCACTTTAATATTAGTGTGTTTTTTATGAACTTTGTGTTTTTTTTCTTTTCTTTTCTTTTTTTGTCTCTTTATTTATTATCTTACCTCTTCTATTTTTCCTTCTTGGTTAGAGACCACAATTTCGGGGAAACCCTTGGATAATGATTAAAAAAAATTAAAAAAAGTGTAAATAATGGCCAAGGGTTGAAACAATCTGATACTAGATGAGACAATAAAAAAATTAACTAGAATAACTAGCATAAATAACACATATACTCCATCAATAGATAAAATAATTGATAATTGATGATAAGATATTACAAAGTGAGTCTCATATATATAATAATCGCAAAGTCACTTTGGAGACCATCCATGAAAGGATGCATCCTTTTAGAATAGTTTACTAATAATTATTTATGTGTTATTAAGATTTAGAATTTATATACTTTATTTTTATTACATTGATTCTTATATTTTATTTATTATATATAATTAATGTTTATTTATGTTTTGTCCATTAGGCGTAGCTTGGGTGGTTGGGAGATTTGGTTATTGTGCTCCCCACCCGAGTTTGAATCTCATCAGGGACATTTGCTCCTTGGGAGCCCTTGTATGTAATGAAATGTTAAGCTGGTGAGTTGTTTATCGTGATTGGCCCTTTAGGGTGTTATTGTTGTTTCTCATTCATGTTACTTGCTAAGCGAGTATAAGAGATATTTTCCCAGTTGGATGTAAATATGGTGTAAACAAGGCTCCCATGGTGAGCCACCTTTAAAAAAAATGTTTATTTATGTTTATAACAAAACACATCAATAGAAAGGTATATATCCCATGGAATGTTTACCAAATCCTCGGGAAATCAATTCTAATGCAAAAAGGAATCTTGAGACTTTCCTAAACATGGTAGAAACCATGAGAATCCTAAGAATAGAACTTTAGAATTATAGACAATGAGAAAATAATAAAGGCTCAAGAAGAACCTAATGAACTAATGATTCCCTACTGCAAATTTTTCCTGAAATTGAAAACCAAATGCATCAAGGACATATTTAAAGCAATGTTGTCCACTAGCTCGGATGTCTCATCAGAAAACAGCTTCAAGTTGGTGTCCATGGGTGTGGCCATGGATTTACAATCCAACACATCAAATCTTTTCAAAATTTTGATTGCATACTTTCCCTAATTCAGAAAGATTCCTTTTGGTATCTGCCACACTTCCAACCCTAGGAAATAATGCATCAATCCAATATATTTCATCTTGAATTCTTCATCTAGCTTCTTCTTGTAATCCTTGATCTATTTCTCATTTCCAGTCGGAAATACATTATCCACATACAACAATAGTATGGTTGGTTCATCATCCGTAATATTCATATAAATATTAGGATCATGTTTACTCTTAGTAAATACCATGCTTGTCAAGAAGTTATATATTATGTCATACCAAGCTCTGGGAGCTTGCTTCAGTCCATACAAATCCTTTTTCAACTTGCATACATGAGTCTTTATGTCTTCGACTTCAAATCCTTGTGGTTGTTCGATGTAAACCTCTTCCTCAATCACACCGTTAAGGAAAGTTGTCTTTATATCCATTTGGTGTAAGTCCCACTTCATCGTGGAGGCTGTTAAATTTTCATATGCTTAACTAAGACAACAGTATATCATTTCATTTTTCATAATAAAATCATATAAAACAAGATCACTGAATGAAACAGTATCACAAGAACAACACAGATTTATCCTAGGAAAACCCTAAAGGGAAAAACCCAGTAAAAGCTTCCTCAATATAGATGCCCCAAAAAGGGAAAAAGGTAAAACCAACAAGAAGATCAAAAACCTGATTCTCCTCCTTCTCCAGCAACTCCTCTCCTCCACAAGTGCACTATTCCAAGTGAGTGTGTGTGTCTCAAATGAGGAGCACTACATCTCTATTTATATTCATCCGTTTACTTAAAGTTTACTCAATTAACATGTCGGCTTAAGTTAACTCATGTAGGCTCGAGTTACACATGTAGGCTCAAGTAACCACACTGGGGTGCTGATGACCCACCTTTACAATTAGAGGGGACTACCTCATGACTCTTATTAGTTCTTCCGATTAGGAGCATCGGGGTACATTGTAATACAAGTGGTTCTCCCGGTTGGACCATCGGGGACCACAAAAGATACATAAAGAATATTCTTCGAAGTTACAATATTTCAACATTCCCCCTTAACGAGAAGGGTATTCTACATCAACAACAACAAGAGTAGAGATAGCGGACATCATAAACATCAGCAGGGTAACACATCTATAAATCATTGGAAGCTTTTCAACACCATGTAGTCTTCATCTTCAATCTTCAGTCTTCATCATCAACAACATCTTTAGCATTTTGATCTTTCAATTTGCAGCGACATCTTCAACACTTGGACCTTTCGATCAGCAACATCTTCAATACTTTGACTGGTTCGATCAACAACAACATCTTCAGCATTTTGATCTTTCAATTAGCAATGACATATTCAGCACTTTGACTGTTCGATCAACAACAACATCTTCAGCATTTTGACCTTTCGATCAGCAACATCTTCAGCACTTTGACTTTTCGATCAGCAACAACATCTTCAGTATTTTGTCCTTTCGATCAACAACATTTTCAGCATTTTGACTTTTCGATCAGCAGCAACATATTCAGCACCTTGACCTTTCGATCAGCAGCAACATCTTTAGTACTTTGATCTCTCGATCAGCAATATCATCATCAACACTTTGCCCTTTCGATTAGCAGCAACATCATCATCATCATATTCTGATCTGTCGATCATAATCATCATCACATTCTGATCTTTCGATCAGATACATCATCATCATACTCTGATCTTTTGATCAGAAACATCATCAACATACTCTGATCTTTTGATCAGAAACATCATCATCATAGTGCATCATCATCATGCTCTGCTCTTTAGATCAGTACGTCATCATCATCAGCAGCAACAACCTGCAGTCCACAATTCAAAGACAGAAAGTCTTTGGATCATTTTTGGACTTAAAGTCCAGGGATGATACAATCCCACCACATTCTCGACAACCGAAGTTACCGGATTGATTACGGGAGAATCAGTCCCTATCACTTTAGGACTAAGTCCAAGGATGATGCAATCCTACCACATTCTCGACAACCGAAGTTACCGGATTGATTACGGGATAATCAGTCCCTATCACTTTAGGACTAAGTCCAAGGATGATGCAATCCTACCACATTCTCGACGACCGAATTCACCGGATACAATTACAGGATAATCACTCCCTTTCAATTTAGGACTTGAGTCCAAGGATGATGCAATCCTACCACATTCTCGATGACCGAAGTCACCGGATACAATTACGGGATAATCACTCCCTATCACTTTAGGACTTGAGTTCAAGGATGATGCAATCCTACCACATTCTCGATGACCGAAGTCACCGGATACAATTACGGGATAATCACTCCCTATCACTTTTGGACTTGAGTCCAAGGATGATGCAATCCTACCACATTCTCGACGACTGAAGCCACCAGATATAATTACGGGATAATCACTCCCTATCACTTTAGGACTATGTCCAAGGATGATGCAATCCTACCACATTCTCGAGGACCGAGATCACCGGATCTATTATGGACAGATGTCCCGGGATGATACAATCCCTCTTCATTCGAAGACCGAGGTCTCCGGATCACTTTAGGGCAAGTGCCCAGGGATGATACAATCCCACCACGTTCTCGAGGACCAAGGTCACCGGATCTATTATGGACAGATGTCCCGGGATGATACAATCCCACCACGTTCTCGAGGACCAAGGTCACCGGATCTATTATGGACAGATGTCCCGGGATGATACAATCCCTCTTCATTCTTGAATACTGAGGTCTCCGGATCACTTTAGGGCAAATTCCCAGGGATGATACAATCCCACTGCAACATCACTACTCCCCCTTTCAAGGAAGGTCTTTCTGAACAACACCAAGCTTGTCTCGAAAGTGTTCGAACTCTAATCGAGGCAGAGCCTTCGTCAGTACATCATCATCCAAACCATCATCATCCACATTTTCAATATCTGAATACTGATCTATCGCCATCTGTATCTCCAGTATGTGAATACTAAAAGCATCATCATCTATATCTTCAGTATAGAAATACTGAAATCATCATCATCTCTATATTTAGTATAGAAATACGGAATCACCAACATCTATATCTACAGTATGTAAATACTGAAATATCATCTATATCTTCAGTATGGGAATACTGAAAATCATCATCATCTATATCTTCAATATGGGAATACTGAAACATCATCATCTCTACATTCAGTATAGAAATACTAAATCACCATCATCTGCATCTATAGTATCATTATCTTCATCTTATCTTGTATGTAGAAATACCGAATTTCTACGTGTTACGTGGAACACAGGGTTCTTTGTCATCACAACTGTGGTTATCACATAGAATCATTGTTGTGTCCATCTTCAGGTCAAAGAGACCTGATATCAGCTTCTGAAGCCATATGGCTTCACAACATAGTAGAGCAATCTGCTATGTATTCTGCTTCAACCGTGCTAAGAGAAACCCTGAACTATTTCCTGCTAAACCATGAACTCATAGCAGATCTCAAACAAAAGCATATACCTGATGTGCTTTTCCTGTCTGAGATACTTCCAGCCCAATCTGCATCTGTGTAGCCATACAATCTATACTCGTGGCTACCATCATAGTATAGACCAAAGTCTATAGTCCCTTTCAGATATCTCATCACATGTTTTGTAGCTACTAAGTGAACCGGTCTTGGTTGAACAAGATATTGACTTAAGGTGTTCACAGCAAAACAAATGTTTGGTCTGGTATTTGTTAAGTACATCAATGACCCAATAATCTGTCTGTAGTGAGTCACAACCACTAACTCTAATGATTCTAACAGCTTCAGGTTGGAGTCCATGGGTGTGGCCATGACTTTGCATCTCTTCAATATCTCTACCACATACTTTCCCTAGTTGATAAAGATTCCTTCTGAACTTTGCCATACTTCCAGACCTAGGAAATAATGCATTAACCCAAGGTTTTTCATCTCAAATTCTTTTGTTAGTTTCTTCTTGCTTTCCATGATCTGTTTCTCATTCCCTGTCAAGAATAAGTCATCCACATATAGTAATATAATGATAGGTACAACTTTTACAACCTTGTAGGAAAGGTTATGATCGATTTTATTCTTGGCAAAGCCCATGCTCATCAGGAAACTATCTATTCTTTTATATCAAGCTCTGGGAGCTTGCTTCAGGCCATAGAGGGCCTTCTTCAACTTGCATACTTGATTCCTTATGTCTTCAACTTCAAATCCTTGTGACTATTCGATGTAAAAATATTCCTCAATCATACCATTAAGGAAGTCTTGTCTTTACTTCATCATGGAAGAAACTACCATGATAGTTTTGAAGGAATTGTACCTTGCTTCCTGGAGTAAGTGTCTCTTCAGAATTAATTCCCTCTTTCTGATAGAAACCTCTAGCCACAACTCTTACCTTACTTCTATCAGCAACATATCTTATCTTGCAAATCCATTTGGAAGATACCACATTCTTGCTTTCCGGTTTGAGTACTATATCCCAAACATCATTCTAGTATCACAACATCTTCTATGAGTTTGTCTTCTCAGGTCATCAACATATCCTAGTCTTCTGCATTCAACCTTGAAGGTTGGAACCCAATTTACTCTTGGTAAAGTCTCGATCCATCACAAATCTATCCATCATGTCGTACCATGTCGAACTCAGATATAATTTTCTGTAGTCGCTCCCCTTGAAGTGGAGTATCATCTTCCCTCTTCATTATGTACAGATGGTTCTATGCTTGATATATACTGGTCAATAGAGTATGTCATGTCATAGTCTATTCTTTCTGGGGAGAATCATGAACCTTGCTTTGTACACTTTTTCCATCATATCGTATACATCATTCCCCATGATCAATTGTTATTCTTTGATCATAGCTTCTTTCATAGCATTCTTTTCTTCATCTTGAGTTATCTCTTGTACCCATGGTGGTCTTCATCCTTCAAGGTGGATCTACCACTCTCTGAAGATCTTTCTTCCGTCATGGTGTCTCTGACCCTGGGAGCCTTAGATTCATGTTTGTTGGAGTGGATCTTGAATTGTCATCACTTGTTCTTCGGAACAAGTCTCATCCTTCTTTTCTTGTAGGAGGTTTTTCATGACCTTTCCTGCAATTCAAATGCACCAATTGCATGGTTAGAACTATTTCATAAAACATATGCATAACGAAAAATTCTTATGCATCATGCAATTGTTTAGTCAATACAATATTCATCCATATCTCACATAAACTTTCTAGATGCCTTCCATTTCCACCATGACATTATTGAGATTGTGCACTAATCCAATATTTCAGCAAAAAGGTTTGATAAGTAACATTGGAGAGTTGTATAGCACCATGAGATACTTACCCATCACATGCATATTAGCAGTATACAGTCATTAATGAAAAAAAAAGAATACATTAACTGAATTTAAGCAAATGTATAACAAAACAATATCATGAAATGACAATTGAATACTTATCTTTATTTGTTTCATGGGTATACTCCTTCTTGAGTCTTCAGCTTCATCGTCTTCTTCAGCATCGTTTCTTATCCAAATGCTGAGGTGGATAAGAAGTTATTCAAGAGTTGAGATCTTCATATTTCTCATTGATTGAGGAATCTTCTTTGGAAGATGAGAGCTTGATCTTCAGAGACGAGCTTTTTCTTCTTCCCAAAGTCTACTGAAAGTAATCACTTCCTTCTGGAACACATTTCTTAAGTGAATGAATTCTATGATCCTGGGAGGCCATTCAAGGTGGCCATCACCACTTCTGCATTCTTCACTTCTTCTATCCTCGCTTGAAGTTGTTCTTTGATTTGAGATATCCTTATGACTGCATGGTCTCTTCATTCTGGATCTTCACATTCTTCAGCTGGTTTCTTAAGGTCATATTCTGGTCTATGTTCTTCCCTTCAAACAGCTTGGTCAAGAAATCAACCCTCATCGATGTCTTTAGGGAAGACACTTGTAGTACAAGTTGATTCGTAACTTAATCATCAATGATCTTCTGGGATTTGACCAAGTTCTTCTTGAGAAAGGCTTCTAGCCTCATCTCCCTCCGAAACTGGAACCTCTATCCTCATGTAGGTGCCCAATCCATTTTCTTCAGAGAGATCATATACTTATAGGATTGGAATCTGTCAACTTCACCAAGATTATCATCAAGCTGATGTCATAGATCACTTTGAAAAGAGAACCTCAAATGAACATAGCAAAGGATTAGATCTTACCGATTTCAGGTGTCCGTCCTGGTTCTGGAGTTGGCTGATCTAGGGTTTGTCACAGAAACCCTAATTTTAAAACTTGGAATATTTCATATCTGATTGGATAGATATATAGATCTCTTCAAATGGAGCTGTCCAATGTACTCCATTTCTAAAAACAGTGGAGGGAAGCTCCCGGAACAGGAAGCCCTAATTTTCCAATTTCTTCTGCAGAAATGCCTATTACTGTTTTTGTGATATCTCTGAAATTTCTGATCCTCTATGTCTGAACTTTTTTACTGAGGTAAAATCGCATTTCCTTGATCCACCACCATAGGTTTCATCAGAATTGGTTTCACCATTTGGGATTTATGATCCTTTTCCCAAGGTGACCTGTTACAGGACTGTTCAGAACAGCGAAGTTGTACGGCATGCCACGTGTTACTGGTTCATCTTCTGAGTCTGATATTCGGACCACCGAAATTAAAGTCCGTGCACTTTCTGGAACATCTTCAGGAATTCCATTTGGACCTATGTAACCCAATATATTGCAATTCTCCCTGGGTGTCATGTTTAGGGATGAATTCTGGAAGAGGATGGAACCCTAACTTGGAGAGAACATATCTCCTGGAATACAGTGAATCTGAGAATGAATTTTGGACACAATGTTCATTAGGATTTTCTCTTCGGCCCCTGCAATTTTTCGCTCATGATCCTTTGCCAATCTCAAAATATAGCGAATGTGCCAAAACGTAGCAGTTTTAGTATTTAGGGTTTTTCTAGCTTGGGGTCAAACTAGGGTTTGACTTTCTCGGAGATTCACCCAACCAAAAATCTTAATCCAGGTCTCTAAACTTCAGTTTTGATGAGGAGAACAATCCTATGCTGGTCTCACTCAAAAATTCCTCTTATGTAGAAAGCCCTAATTTCCACATCGAAAATTGAAAATGCTCGGAATCGAATTCCGCTTCGACAGAACGATGCACCCTTCAAAGGAGAGTCATCCTAGCCTTCTTTTGCTGATTGATTGTGGAGAGAGAACCAAAAAATAAGGATCCCTAGCTTCTGTAACTTGTGAAAGCTGCCCTATTCAGGTTAGCTCTGATACCATGTTAAATTTTAATATGCTTAACTAAGACATCAGTATATCATTTCATTTTTCATAATAAAAGCATATAAAACAGGATCACTGAAAGAAACAGTATCACAAGAACAACACATATTTATCCTGGGAAAACCCTAAAGGGCAAAACCCAGCAAAATCTTCCTCAATATAGATGCCCCAAAAAGGGAAAAAGGTAAAACCAACAAGGAGATCAAAAACCTGATTCTCCTCCTTCTCCAGCAACTCCTCTCCTCCACAAGTGCGCTATTCCAAGTGAGTGTGTGTGTCTCAAATGAGGAGCACTACACCTCTATTTATATTCATCTGTTTACTTAAAGTTTACTCAATTAACATGTCGGCTTAAGTTAACTCATGTAGGCTCGAGTTACACATGTAGGCTCAAGTAACCACACTGGGGTGCTGATGACCCACCTTTACAATTAGAGGGGACTACCTCATGACTCTTATTAGTTCTTCCGATTAGGAGCATCGGGGTACAATGTAATGCAAGTGGTTCTCTTGGTTGGACCATTAAGGACCACAAAAGATACATAAAGAATATTCTTCGAAGTTACAATATTTCAACAGAGGCAAGTGCCATGATAGTTATAATTCAAGTGTACCTTGCTACTGGATAAAATGTCTCTTCATAATCTATCCCCTCTTTTTGAGAGAATCCTCTAGCCACAAATATTGCTTTGTACTTTTCAATACTTCCATCAGCATCATGTTTTATCTTGTAGATCCATTTCGAATATACCACACTCTTGTTTGTTGGTTTGGGAAGAATATCCCAAACAACATTCTTCATGATCAATTGGTATTCTGTTGTTATTGCTTCAACCCATTCTTTATTGTGTTCATATTCCTCATAGCTGGTGGGTTCTTGATCTACAATATCACACATCAAAGCTACATAACTGGAATATGGCTTCGATCTTTTGTTGGTTCTTGTGGATCCTTCTAGAGCTCCATATCTTTCTGCTTCTTGTATGATTTCTCTTACCCAAGCATTTTTTCTATTTCAATAGATATCCATAGTAGGGGGTTCCTGAGGCTCTAACATTTCATGATCTTCTAATGCTACTATTTTAGGATATGGTTTAGCTTATGTCCTTCTGGGAGGTACATCCTCTTCATGTCCTTCTTCAAGGTGACACCTTCTAGACTTCTTAAGAGCTATCTCTTCATAGAGTGTTACATCCCTACTAATATCGATATGATGGAATCCTGAAATGTATATCCTGGAGGCTTTGAAGACTTCACAGTATCCTACAAATATTCCCTTCTTTCTAGAAGGATCCAATTTGGTTCTCTTCTCTTTCAGAATATGTACATATACTGGGCAGCCAAATATCTTGAGATGGATTACTTCAGGTTTCTTTCTAGTATACATCTCTTCAAAAGTCTTGAATCCAAGAGCACTGTGAGATAATCTATTTTGCACATATACGGTTTTTCTTCCTGCTTCAGCCCATAGGTGCATAGGGAGGTCTTTTTCATGAATCATGGTCTTCACTACCTCCATGATAGTTCTATTCCTTCTCTCTACAACACCATTGTGTTGGGGATTATAGGGAGTGGTTAGTTCCCTCTTGATTCTTTCCTCCTTACAGAATTCTTCAAATTCCTTTGAAGTGTATTCTCCACCATTATCTGATCTCAGTGTCTTGATTCTTTTTTCTGAGTGGTTCTCTATCAAGGCTTTGAATTCCTTGATTTTTTCAAACACTTCACTCTTGTTCTTCAAGAAGTATATCCAAGTCTTTCTTGAAGAGTCATCAATAAATGTGACATAATATTCATATCCACTTAAGGATATAGAGGGAATAGAACCACACACATCATAATGAATTAGTTCTAATATACCTTTGGTCTTCGTTTCACTTTTTGGAAAGGGATTCTTTACATTCTTTCCACTTGCATATCCTTTGCAAGTACCCTCATGATTAATCTTCAGATCTGGTAACCCTGTTACCACCTTGCTAACATAGGGAAATGCTTTGTAGTTAATGTGGGCAAGCCTTCTATGCCACAATTCACTTGAGTTGATTGTCTCTAGATGTCTTTTGAGTTTGTACATTCCTCCTTCATCTTCTCCAATGAAAACAACATCTTCAAGTGTCTTTCCTTTGGACCACATAAGTACTTGTCCATTTATAAAAGCAACTATATATCCTTTCTTATCTAGAGCATAAATGGAAAGTAGGTTATTTTTCAAACTTGGTACATACAGTACTTCCTTCATCTTCATGGAAGTCCCAGATTCAAGCTTGTAGCTTGATTCATTAATACCTTTGATGGGATATTGATAGTCATCTCCCAATGATACCTTCTAGGGATACTTATTCTCTTCAATTCTTGACAGAGTTTTCTTCTTCCCTGTCATGTGATTAGAGGCACCACTATTAATAAGCCATTTATCTTCTCCAAGTGTTACATACCTAGAGAGTGAAGAGAATAACACATATTCTTATACATCTTCACCTCTATTTTTATTTCGAGGTCTTTCTTCATCCTCATCTTCAGCTAGATGAGCATGATCTCTTTTGTTGTTCTTCTTCTTCTTTGGTGATGGACATTCTCTAGCAAGATGTCATATCTTATGATAGTTGTAGCATTGATACTTTGAGTATTCCTTCTTCTTCTTCTTAACTTCTTCTTTGAAGGCTTATGATTACTCTTCTTGAAGTTTGATTTCTCTCTCTCTTTAGTATGGGTAGCTAGGGACTGATCATCTTCTCTGAGGAGAGCTTCTCTATTGGATACCATAACTTCTTCTTGTATGCAATCTTCCCATACTATGTCAAACTTTATACTTTATTTTCTGGCACACAGAGTCTGAATGAATGAGTCCCAAGGTCTAGTGAGACCATTAAGAGCAGTCATAACTAGTTCATCCTCATCAAGGGTGTCTCCAATAGCACTTAGTTTCTCTTTGAACTGGGAGATCCTTATGAATTAATCTTGAATAGATTCTCCTTTTCTCATATTGGTGCCCTTCAGTTGAGCTCTTAGATTCATCTTTCTATTGATTTTCCTTCCCTCATACATTCTGGAAAGTGCATCATACATTTTCTTAGGTGTCTTCTTAGATGACACTTGAGGGATTAAGTTTTCCTTAATAGAATCGAAGATGATCCTCATTTCCTTGATTAGGTCTTATTCATGATTCTCCTTAGCTTCATCTTCTTTAGGTTCTACAATCTCATCCTTGATGTACTTCTAAAGGAAATTCTCTCTCAGAATGAGACCAATCATATACTTCCAAGCCATGAAGTTTTCTAGGCCTTCCAATTTGTCGTCAAGCTTAGTGCTTGGGGCCATCTTGTCCAATAGCTCACAAAAAAATGAAATTTATCAAAATAGGAGGTTGACCTTACCAGTATATACTCTTCAGGGAGGTCGGTTGGTTGATCCAACTGTTTTCTGTAGATCCCAAATCTTTAATATTCAAATCCTACTTGTGAGGTTGTAGCACTACAAAAATTTTGGTTATGTTTCACTACATTTTTTTGGTTCACTGCCAAACTAGGGTTCGGATTTCCCGGAGATCCAACCACCAAAAAATTTCGATCTAGGGGTCAATATATGCGCTCTAGGAGGGTGCAAATTTCTATGCAAGCAAATCTTCAAAACTCCAACTTTTGCAAAAGCCCTAATTTCTTCCAGAGAGGGAGGAGAGAGAATTTCACCTTGTGAAAGTTGCTCTAATCAGGTTAGCTCTGATACCATGTTAATATTTCATATGCTATACTAGATTCATTAGTGTTTCAAAACAAAATTTTAGCAGCATCATATCCAGAATCATTGATAGAAACACAATCACAAGATAGACACAATATTTATCCTGGGAAACCCTAAAGAGGACAAAACCCAGCAAAACTTCCTCTGTATAATATGTATACAAGACAACCCGAAAATAGGTGTTCTCCTCCTTTTGTTTTGTCTCTCTCTCTCTCCTATGTGCTACTCAATTAAATGAGTCTATGTTCAAATAAGAACCACATCTTCTCTATTTATACACAATGAGTCAACTGAATTTTACCCTAGAAAAGTCGGCCCCACTAAACTGTTTGGGTTGATTTCACCTAGAAAGACTCAAAACAGTATATTATATTATTTATTAGGGAGATAAAGACCCAAAACAAAGTGGAGGCTTTACCTCATGACTCTATGATGGGAAAATACAATAATAACACCCTGCCTAAGGAATAATAACATCTCCCTTGGGTTACATCAGTAAAATACATTTAGAATATCCTTTGAAGTTACAATATTTTAACATTAATCATATCTTCCAAATTGGACACTCTAAAATATATGTCTTCCATTTCATCGTATGTCGGGGATGAATCCTCTGGGGTTTTTAGTGGAGTCTAATTCTTTCTACTTCCTTTTGGTGTAACTTTTAACAATAAATATATATCACACCCTAGGTTTTACCAAAAAAATATCATTCTACTCAAAGATATTTGTATACAAAATGGCGTACATTTTTCAAACACTGATTAGAAGATTGTTTTGTGGTCGACTTATAACTGAGTTAAAATTTAAATTTCAACTCCTCTGGTTTTGAACCTTCTACCTATGGTAACCTGATATGTCATATTTCCAATGTCACATGTCCAACCTAATTTGTATGTGCCAAAAATAAGTTATTGCAAATAATCCAAAGCTTCTTATTTTTGGCCTATCCAAAATATCAAAGTTGTACGGTATGCCCTGTGTCCAATATTTTGTTTATGTAGTTAAAAATTCTACTAAAGATACCCTGGTCCATATTATTTCATATGCAACCAATATCACTCAATTTGGATTTCGGATGCCTTAGATGTGACCTTTTTTACGTATAATGCATGTTTCAAACCCTAATTGGAATTCTATTTTAGTGTCAACTTGTAACTGAGATACAATTTGTATTTAGACTCCTCTAGGTATCTTGGCCTGTATCATTTTTTATGCAATTAGTATCACTCATTTTGGATCTAGGATGCCTCAGTTATGACCTTTCTCCCTAAAACACTTGTTTTAAGCTAGGTTTTGGACTAGTAAAAAACCCTATATTTTTCTGTAATTATCTCTGAAACTATAATTGATAAGGATATTTTTTCAGAATGCATATAGCTAATCCTGTTTTGGAAGTGGGTTTTTATCCTAGATATCTTAATCCTTTTAGAAAAAAAGTTGTAGTGAAAATTCCAATATGCTTCGTTTTGCAGAATCCAATCCTAAGGAAAGAGCTCGGATACCAAATGTTATGTAACAAGTCCCAGAAATAGCATAAAAAGAGAAGAAATAGAAAATAATGTACTAATCCACACCTTAATAATGAATAATAGAGATAAATAAAAATCCTCTTCGAGGTCCGAGGAACCTCCTTACACAATGTATTGTGTACCCAAGACAAGACAATATACAATTCTTGCTTAAATGAAAATATATCCTTCCTATACATAGGAGAAAAAGGTGTACAATCATAAATAATGGACCCAATCTACATCAATAATATGGAATACACCACCATATAAGGAGTAAAGTTCCACACTAGAGGGGGAATTGTACCCAACATTTAGAGCTTAACAGATTGGGTACACAATTAATCTCAAATATTGCTTATCATCCAAAACAAGTAAGAATGCAGATAGAGAGAACTAATCAAACATTGGAAGATATGTTTTGCATGTATTTCATGCACAAACCCACTAAGTGGGAAAATTACGTACATCTACCAAAATTTTCCTACAATAATGGATACTAGGCATCATCGAAAATGAGTCCATTTGAGGCATTTTATGGAAAAATATATAATACTCTCGTGAGTTTGAATAATCCAATTAACATAATCATACGTGTATGAGAAATGCTTAAATAAATGGAACAAGAAGTTATCATGATCAAATATAATTTAAAGACAACCCAAGATGAAAAAACGAGCTATGTAGACAAGAACATAATGGATAAAGAGTTTAAAATTGGCAAGTATGTTTAACTTAAAGTCAAATGATGAAAGAGTTCCTTGAAATTGGAAAATTGTCTAAGTTTACATCTAGATACCCTTGTCCATCTGAGTAGCATATAAACTTTTTATTCCACGAAGATGGGTAACACTTGTTAATGAAATGTGGTGATAAAATATTGGTATTTTACACATTTTTAGATTCAAGGCCCCAAAACTCATATAAGTCGTGTTAATCTTGATGTGTAGCAAAAAAAGAAACTTGTAGGGAATTGTGTTTTATTTATAATGTATTTTTTTCATGAACTTTGTGTTTTTTTTTCTTTTTTTTTCTTTTTTTGTCTCTTTATTTATTATCTTACCTCTTCTATGTTTCCTTCTTGGTCAGAGACCACAATTTCGGGGAAACCCTTGGATAATGATTAAAAAAAATTAAAAAAAGTGTAAATAATGGCCAAGGGTTGAAACACTCTGATACTACATGAGACAATAAAAAAATTAACTAGAATAACTAGCATAAATAACACATATACTCCATCAATAGATAAAATAATTGATAATTGAAGATAAGATATTACAAAGTGAGTCTCATATATATAATAATTGCAAAATCCCTTTGGAGACCATCCATGAAAGGATGCATCATTTTAGAATAGTTTACTAATAATTACTTATGTGTTATTAAGATTTAGAATTTATATACTTTATTTATATTACATTGATTCTTATATTTTATTTATTATATATAATTAATGTTTATTTATGTTTTGTCCATTAGGCGTGGCTTGGGTGGTTGGGATATTTGGTTATTGCGCTTCCCACCCAAGTTCGAATCTCATCGGGGACATTTGCTTCTTGGGAGCCCTTGTATGTAATGAAATGTTAAGCTGGTGAGTTGTTTATCGTGATTGGCCCTTTAGGGTGTTATTGTTGTTTCTTGTTCATGTTACTTGCTAAGCGAGTATAAGATATATTTTCCCAGTTGGATGTAACTATGGTGTAAACAAGGCTCCCATGGTGAGCCACCTTTAAAAAAATGTTTATTTATGTTTATAACAAAACACATCAATAGAAAGGTATATATCCCATGGAATGTTTACCAAATCCTCGGGAAATCAATTCTAATGCAAAAATGAATCTTGAGACTTTCCTAAACATGGTAGAAACCATGAGAATCCTAAGAATAGAACTTTAGAATTATAGACAATGAGAAAATAAGAAAGGCTCAAGAAGAACCTAATGAACTAATGATTCCCTACTGCAAATTTTTCCTGAAATTGAAAACCAAATGCATTAAGGACATATTTAAAGTAATGTTGTCAAGAGTCATTCATAGAAAATATCTCATAATATTAAGAATCCAATATCCAATGATGGGATATATACACCATATAAAACATCAAAAAAAAACTACAAATGATTTTAAATATTTAATTAGAAGTGGTTTGGGGTCTTCTTCTTATATAAAAAGGAATAAGAGGCATTCCAAAGATTATTTACAAGGGGAATATAGAAATGTAAAACCACCCTCTTTTCATGGTGAGTTGAAATCATGTGAAGAAGCTAAGGGATGGATTCTTGTAACAAGGAAATAGTTCCAAGTTCATGAATACTATGGGAACATGAATTATATAGTGTCCATATTCAATCTAAATGGAAAATAATTAATTTGGAGGGAATATCTTAAGCAAATGAAGAGAATCGGTCAATAAAATCACCTAGAAGCAACTTAATAAATACTTTCACTAGAAAAACCTTTAAAAAATATATTATGATAGTTGTTGGTTCTTTAATTGTCTTTTAAAACAATTCACTGGCCCTTTACATTAATTTTCAACCTAGGGAACGTCTTGTTAATTCAATTAGGTTATCATGTAAGGTCTATGCAAGTAATAGTTTCATTTTTAGCACTTATTATCTATATGCTCACACAACTGGAATCGAAAGAAACACGCTTGTTGTAAATGAAATCACACTTTTGAATTGAAAATATACACAAATGTAAAATGCACACTTGCAAAAGGAAAGGAACACTTTGGATAAAGGAAATACATACTTCAGAAAAGACACATATGTTATAAGGAAAGAAATGTGTATACTTAGTAAATTGTGATAGAGTTCTAATAAGGTGCATAGTAACAACAATGATTAATAATTTAAAGAACACATTAATGACAACTAGTAACTAATGACTGAGAACTAATTAATAAATGAACTAACTATTCATAAATCTGCCTATTTAAATAAATAACACAATAACAACACCTGCCCGGGGAAGGGGGCCCTTCCTCCTCTGACCAAGGCTTCTGAAATAACTCTATATTTACATGCTAATAGAGTGTAGAAACCAGCATACTCTTTCTATTATCGAACTCAGAAAAGTTACAATAGAGATACAGCACTGCTATATTCACAATTTCTTCCTTGCCTAACTCCTTTCTTTCAAGAAAGATCATCTTTTTGTACATTTCTTTAATGATCATCTTAGAAAATGAAATATCAAAATGGTCTTGAGAATATTTGATTCTCTAGACATTCCTAACAATAATCGGGTCAATGTCAACCATACAACTATTACAACCAATTGCTATTGAAAAAATCACTAATCCATCAAATTGTTGTGACAACTAAGTCATGTCCCTCGTGGAGGAATTGACTCAATATTGCCGCATATATTTCTTGGAGATGCATTCTCCAATATAATCAAGTATCACTCATAGACTAGATACGAGTTTCGGCAAGGAGTTATAATACAATATTCAATCATTGTACTCATCCAGGAGTAACAACATCGTAAATATGAAGGAGTAACACCAACCATAACCATTCGGGAGTAGCAGCATCATGGTTGTGAAGGAGTAGCAACAACCAACCTCTTCAACCTATTAACATATATTCTACACAAATACTTCCTAAGTAGTATTAATCAGTTACTAAACCCCTTAAAAAAATCATCATTCGTTGAAATAACACAATAACAAAGAAATGTGTCCCTCGCGAGAAATCTAAAGATCATAAGTTCCATGGAATCAAAAGGATGGAAAGAGAGACTCAATTATCTTCAAAAATTTTGAATGTATAAATGATTATGAAAATCCAAATATAGTGAAAGGAAATCTAAAATGTACAGATATAAGATATATCTCATCCTTACAATTGAATAAGAGATTTCAAAAAAGATGGTAATTGTATATAGTCCATGTGTTGGAGACAATGAAAAGTGAAGGACCAAAGCTTAATATTATTCAATACTTTAAGAAATCGATGATGTGTATCCATATGAAATAATTTGTTTACCTACCAAGAGGGATATTGACTTTTTGATTGATTTCATTCATATATTTGCACCTGCATCTAGAGATTTTTATAGAATGAGTACTCTCGAGTTAGTAGAATTGAAAATGTAGTTACAAGAACTGATAGAAAAACGGTATATCATACCAAGTGTGCCTCCTTATGGACCACTAATTTTGTTTGTAATGAATAAGGATGGGGCTGTCGTATTATCTATAGATTACAGGTCATTGATCAAATTCATGGTGAAAAACAAGCACTCATTGCCCATATTTATGACTTATTTGATCAAGTAAGTGGTGGTGTTGATGGGGCGGGAGAATATCCTCAAATATGGAATAGAGATCATGATATCATCAAGTAAGATTCAAGGATGAATATATTCATAACAAAACCTTCATGATAAGGTATGGACATACCAATGCATTGTTTACATTTGTGTTCCTTATGAGCACTATCTTCAAAGTGAGTATTTGGATCAATCTATATTAGTTTTTATTGATGACATATGTTATCACTCAAAATTTATCCTTTGGTTGTGGAAGGATAGTTCCAAGGTAACCTTACACCAATATTTAGGAGGAAAATTGGCTTCTTTCCTACCAGAGAGGGATCTCTCAATAAATGAATACAAAGGTCATATATATCTTTTAAAGAAGCAAATTTAATTATCAGTGATGGATAAAACGAGTGGGTATCATTGGAAATGGATTAAAAATCATGAGTTACAATAAATGACAATGCTTTGCAATGAAATTTCTTCATAGATGCAGGGTAGTCACTCTTTTAGAGTCAATTTTTTTATTGTCTAGTGATAGGGAAAAAATGAACAGTCGATTAACATGGGCATCCAAAGATGAATCCAATAGTAACTTTAGAGGAATATTGTTTGTGAATACTTGAAATCAAAGAACCAGAGCATATGATTATGAATTATGATCCAGTAAACACTTATTCAATCATGAAGGATAGCACAATGGAAAAGGATAACAAGAAAAACATTCCATAAGAAAAAGGAAGTATTGACTGTAAAAAAAAATAACACAAGAATCTATGATACCAAAAAATGCTTACTTGGCTCTAGAATTTTATTAACTTGAAAGCTCTATTAAAACATGAGTTTTTCTCCCGGGTTCCAACCTTGATTACATTACAAAACATTCTTTTATACATCAAATATCCTCGAGATGATACCTAACTACCTATATTCTAAAAATAGGCATTTGTAATTGCCTTATTATATGTGTCAAAATAACTTAAACAGACTAAATCTTCTTAAACACTAAAAATATTTTAAGTTCTACTCTTTAGTTCCCCTTTGAAGTGGTCTTCAATATGACTTCAATTTGATACTTTAGAATGAAATCCCTCATTGATGTAATCTATATTTCATCTTTTTGAATTTTTCAATAGTCTTCCACTAATCTCCAGATGGCATTTCCATATTTTCCATCCCTTTATCCAATACCCTCAGATCCACATGATCCACATAAGAAATAGGTGGCAGTTGGGTCCCAATTGTCTTGAATGAATTTACCAATTCAATATCCACAACCAATTTATCAATTATGACTTTTCCTGACAATGACTGAGTCATGTCTTCAAATTTCTTATGATTTAACCTGGATTTAACTAGCAAGGGTTGATATTCAATTTGAGAAATCAACTTTCCATATTCATCCCAAAAAGGAGGCAGACCTTTCTAAAATAATTATTCAAATAGGCCTTTGAAATATTTCATTGATGCATATTATGTCTACCTTTGCTTGGACACCCTCAATACGTTGATGTTTTCCAATAATGTTTTTAGCCCAAGTTATTATTGCAATCCTATACTTGATGCCCATTGTCCTCAACTCATCTTCACACAAAGTGTTGAGAAATTTTATTGTATTCCTAGTTGTATCAGCTAGTTTTCTATCCAAATCCTCTTTTACAGTTGTACAAATTTGTCTTGACACATTAATTACCATCTCCTTATCCTTGATATAATTTAAATAAGGCCTTATTTTTAATGCTTCTTCAATAATCATGTCCCAAAGGATATGTGTGGCACCTTGTACTGGAAATTGTCCTAACAATGGTTTTGATAACTTGTCATTTCTATCCAACAACTCCTTATTGTTATTCTCAAAATGTTTATTTCTTCTTCCTTCTTTTTAATTATTTCAGCCAACTTTTTATTTCTTGTTTTCAGACCCTTTTATCTCTTAATCTATCAAGTTGACTTGTGTCATAGCTTGGACAATGGTTTCAGTACTTGCCTCTATGATTGGATGACATGTTTCCATTAGCTTATCTTTTTGTTTCTCCTCTCTTTCCTTCTCCAAAGCTAATTGATTTTCATTTAGAACATCATCTAAGAAATAAGGAAACCTCTTTCCTTTTCCCATTGGCTCTTCTCTCCAACAATATTTAGCAATTTATCCTTACAACCATTCAATTCCTGGGATAAAATTTCCTTTTCCTTCTCTAACTTTGTTAATTCGTAGGCTTGAATTAACTGAGAGGTTGGAATCTTCATATTCTTTTTCAATAGATGGGCAGTGTTCTCTTTCTCAACCAAAATATTCTTAGTAGCATGTTCTTTATCCACCTCACTATCCATAACCAGAAGGTCACCCTGACGCTTTTTGATTTGTTGTTGATATATTTTGTTTTCCACCTTCTCTTGTTTTAATTGGCCCTCTATCCTGAATCCTGTAGATTGCAACTTTAAGACTTTCAATGTGAATTTCATTATATCAATACATATAACCTCCCCATTTTTCTTGTGTAAATGAATTTTGTCAGGAACTGGGATCTTCTACATATTTAGCCTCATTTTTGCAACTCTTTTTTTAGTAGCTACTGCTAAATTCAGTGTATTTTTTGCATGGTCTTTCACAATGACCAATGATACCTCCTTATCTGAAATGGTTCTTACTTTTGAATATGTTTTTAAATATTTTTCTGAATAAATAGTATTTTCTTTTCCATACCTTGCATACTAATCACTCCTTGATTTAAATTTCTCACTAGATCCACCCTTATGTGTCTCTGGAAATCTATGTTCTTGAACTTCAAAATTTGGGACTTGAATTTTCTATTTCATTTTCTTACTTCCAACCTCAACTATCTATTTCTCTGGCTCTATCTTTTGTCTCTTTTATGCTTCTGAATCTTCCTCTTCAAGCTCAATGACTTCTAAAGTTATTTCAATCTTGTTGGGAGTTGGTACAATCATTGTCGTTGTTTTTATTATGGAAGAAGGATTTACTTGTAAAATTCTTGAATCCTCGATGTATGACTGGTAATCTATTAAGTTATCTCTACTAGCTAATCCTTCTATTTACTAAAGTTCAAATGCTTTATTCTTATTATGTTGTCTCCTCTGAGAGATGATATGATGTGGTTCATAATTGATTTGAGTGGATTTCATGAAGTTCATATCCTGGAACAAGCCTTCAACCACTGGGAGAGAAACCTTAATTTTTATGATGAATGGACCTACCTTCAAAGGAAACTTGCTTTATGAATCCTTTCTGAAGCTCAAGAAATGTTCATTTTCTACAATTAATTTTTGTCTGATGAATTCCAGAGAAAAATTCATCCGTGTCAAAAGTACTAGAATAATATATGGTTCATGAACAAAACCATACACTATAATAATTGTATGTTCCTTCAGCGAAAACCAATATCCAACCCTTATATTTAAAGAAAACTGTAACATGTTCTAGAACATTGATCTGTATATTTCTTCCATTATGATATTCATATAGTTGAAGGTGTTGTTCTTGATTTCCAAAGTAAACAATATCTATGGAAACTACAAGTTTTCCTCATTAAAGAATAAATATATCCTGACCAGGTAAGACTAGAATCTGAAGTGTTTTTCTGTGCGGAAATTCACTAGCTGAGAATGAACATTCTCGGCCAAGAATTCAGAAAATTTAAGACAAGGTAACTGACTTGACTCTGGCTCAGAATGACACATGCTCATTTCAAACAATAAATTTAATAAAATCTTTGGAACAAACCTATCAGTGTCCAGCCATAAAAATTGAATTAGGAAGGAAATGACCAATTGAGACTCTTCATTGAACAGTTTGATATCAAAAGGAAAGGGTTCATCTATAAAAGATACATCAGGTTTAAGGATTTTAGAGTAAAACACTTGTTTTTCTTCCACAACAGCATGTCTAAACTACTCAATTAGGTTTTCTTCGATGGAATCATCATCGTTCAAGGTGAATGACAGGGGTACTTCAAGTGACTTTGTGATAACTAAAGCATTAATAGGGAAAAGTATCTTATACCTAGTTGAATCCATCACAACACGCTCAAAATGGGATTAGTTAGACGCATGCCAGGCTACAAAATCCAAACAATTTAGGGTTTGGTTTGGAAAAAATTGGTGCAACTGAGAGTTGTGGACACCGTGCAGGTTGACTCCTTATTCTTTAAAGGGTTGTATTTTTTCTTAACTCATGGACTAGACCCAAGGAAAGGATAATATAAAAATTTTTACCATTCATATCTTCAACCATATATTCCAGTTTGCCTAACTCATGGACTTGTGCTTTGACCTCTCTTTCACCTTCCATTTTAAAAAATTTGGGTGGGCTAGATACGTGTCCTACCTACTATATGGAGGCTAGAAATTTTTCTATTTGACTTCCACGGGTCACAGACACGTTCCTCTCTAATGCACAAAAGACAAATAGTCGTACCAACACGTGACCATTTCTTTTATAAAATTATCCTTAAGCAGTTTTGGGATCACAAGGAGTGGTTTTTCCCTACCTCCTTTCACCCAGTGGAATGATTCTTCGCCGGCCATTTGGAAAGCAATAAAAATTCCGTTGGGAAAAGACCAATCCACCTCTCATGCATGTTTTGGGCACAAAACTCGCACCCATCGTTGATATGTTTATCTTTTCATCTCTCGGCGTTGATCATATCCTTCCTTTAACCTTTCCCAACTTTCATTCCGCTGATCACTTACATTTTCTTGCGTCGTGAAACTTCTCCCAGTGGATCCATTATATGTCATTTATCTCTCCTCTCCTCATATCTAAACCATCGAACCAATCTTTGTATACCACAAGTTCCTTATCATTTATTTTATCCACCTTACACCTTTAGCCTATGGTTCTATGGGAACAATAAAAACCTAGCCCTTCCTTTTCTAGAACCCATTCAATTGTTTCACCAAATTATCAAGCATAGGCCCCCAATTTCACCTTAATCCCCCTCTTCTCACATGTTCATCAAAACATTACTAACAACATCCATAGTATTCAAAATCCAAAGAAGAGGTATAGATAAAGTCAAAATAATTTTGCATATATTAATAGAACATCAATTATATGCAAAGTTCAACAAGTGTATTTTTTATCAAAATCATATTCATTACTTGGGACAGATTATCTCTAAATAATGAATTGCAACTGATTTAGAAAATATTAAGTATATCGTGAATTTCCCTACTCCAAAAAATGTGACAGATATGATATCATTTATGTGACTTGCTATCAGATATTTATTGAGGGGTTAACTAAAATTGATCACCTAATAACTTAATTGAAAATGAAAGGAACATGGTTCATGTGGTCTCATGAATGTGAATAAAGTTTTCAACAACTAAAACACCTTCTTACTAGTGCATTGATTTTAAAAATAGCAAATCCAAACAAAGGTTTTTTAGTGTATACAGATGCATACAAAGAAGGATTTGGTGGGGTTGTTGTGAAACATAACCATGTATTGATTTATAAGTCAAGGAAACTAAATGAACATGAAAAGAACTATGTCACTTGTGACCTACAACTTGCACCAGTGATTCATGCACTGAATATGTGTTATTACTTAATGAGTAGGAAATGTGTATTGTTGAAAGATCATAGTGGGATGTAGTACCTGTTTGACCAACTACACATGAAGAATTGACAAGTTATATGGGTATCTTTTATTAGTGAATATGATTTTGAGATAAAACACACAAAAATAAAAGAAAACAAAGTGGTTGATGCACTCAGTCAAAGTATGCAATTGATACATGTAGTAGCTATCTGTAATTGTTCAATTTTAAAATCAAAGTAAAAGAAGGCTTGTGTGATGTTGAATTCAAGTAATAAATAACTTGAATAAAGAACAACATGAACACAATTATAATGGCTACTAGATGACTAATGAAGAATTGTTGGTCTACAAGGATAGACTATACATCCCAATTCAAAAAAAATGCTCATTATGGATAAAATAGACAAGAAACCTAAATCAAGACACTTAATCTACCAAAATATGAATTCTATAGAAATGAATAAATATTATTATCCTAGAAAAAAAACTATATTGCAAAATACATTGCATGATGCGTTGAGTGCTAGTGGGTCAAAGATGAGCACCTGCATCCAAAAGGCATGTTACAACCCTCGCCAATTTCTGAATGGAAATTGGAAGTAATAACAATGGATTTTATCACAAGACTACTTAGGATAATGAGACAATAGGATGCTATCATGCTTGTCTTTGAAAAACTAAGAAAAGTGTTTTCCTTTTATTCCCATGAAAACTACATCCAAAACAGTTAACAATATTGCATAATTTATAAGGGATATTTTCAAGTTTCACAAAATGCCTGTAACATGTATATCAAATAGAGATCCTAAATTTACATCAAATTTATGGAAAGGATCGTGTTATGTAACTAAGTTCCAGAACAAGCATAAAAAGAGCAGAAATAGACAAGAAGAGAGTAAATCACGCCTTAATACTGAATAATAGAAGTAAATAACAATCATCTTCGAGGGAGGAACCTCCTTACACAGTGTACTGTGTACCCAAGGCAAGACAATATACAATTCTTTATCAAATGGAAATATATCCTTCCTATGTATAAGAAACAAAGGTGTACAATAACAACTAATAGACCCAATCCTACATCAATAATATGTAATACACCACCATATAGGGGGGCAAAGTGCCACACTATAGGGGGGACGATTCCCAACATTTAGGGCTTAACATGCCCCTCCCCTTCAGACAAGTGTTGTCCTCAACGCTTGGGTATTTGTGGATGCATATATATCCATGCATAAACTTCCCATGTCGAATTTGCAGCTAGTAATTTCTTCCACTTAATGAGGTAGTCAATAATATCTTGATTTTGTAGTTCTTTATTCCTCGTTGCGATGATTTGGTCGGGTTCCCATATGATTTTTAATCTTCAAAAATCCTTTGATGGTGATGTTGATATGCTTGTAGTTTCATCTTATTTTTTTACATTGTTGGGATTAGAGAATTGCTTCCTGGTGCTCTATGCGATCTTCCACTGCTTGAACTGTAGATTTTCTTGTCACTCCTTCGACCATCTTCTCCATTTCTTTATTCTATCCATATGGGTATGTGTAAGGTATGATTATAGAAGGAACGCTTCCCATATTTAAGTTAATATAATTGCCCAAATATCGAATAGATGTTTGAATTATTGGATTATCTTCAAATACCTTGTAAGTATTTTTTAGGACCATTTCAATATCTAGCGAAATAGGAGCCTTACATGTTTTAACATCTAGTGAGTATAATTGTCTATTTACACCTTGTTTTCCTTTCTTTAAAAATGTTGTCATACCATTAGAGTTGATCACCTTTCTTGGTTTCCCTGTGATACCATTTAACACAAATTATTTTCCATTAAAAGCTTTTGAAAATTAAAAGCCACTATTGCCAATGATTGTAACCATTGAACTCCTAATACAACATCAACACCCCCCATTAGTATAGAAATCATGGGACTATTCAATACACATTCCCCCATAGTAATATAGATATTATGGCATTTCCCTAAACAATTGATGGTTCCTCCATCTGCAATCATTACTTGAAATTATGGTGTTGGATATACAAAGAAATTGATATATTTGGATACTTTATAGTGAATGAAATTATGAGTACTACCCGAATCAATCAAAATTGTTACTTTTTTATTTTTCATATATCCTTCAATCTTGAGAGTTTAAGGAGTTTTAATTCCAACAAAAGCATGACAAGATATTGTGGCAGTAATCACTTCTAGTTCATCTCCTTGTGGTGGTTCATGTCCTGTGTGTTCTTCCTCGTCACTTTCTATGTAGAAGAGTTTTGTTTCTCCACACTTATGTACCTTACTATACTTGTTTTCACAATTAAAGCATAGACCTTTCGCTCTTCTTTCCTCTAGTTATTGAGGTGTCAACCTTTGATATTGGTTAGAAGGAACATCATTCTCTTTATGTGTATTGGAAGTGGTATTTCTAGTATTCAACACCATATCTTTACTTTCAACCTTCCTTTCCATCATGAAGTCCTTTTATAGGGATGATGGTTCAAAGAGATGCACCTCATGTTGAATGTTATCCTTCAAGGTTCCAATAAATAGATATAACAAATTATCTTCTAAAATATTCCAAGACTTAGCTACTAAAATTGCTTGATGTGCTTTGTAACTGGACCTTTTTGCTTGAGATTTACCAATTGGATAAATAAGGCGTTGTTATTTATATCCCCATAATGTGCGATTAATTCTTGTGAATATAGACGAAGAGATAATAGAGTATTTTTTATGGTCACAAATCCATTGGTACCATACAAATTGATCAGGTTCTAAATATAAGGATGCAATAGTTTCCTTTTGCAAAGTGGGCACTTGGTGTATATCAAATAATTACTCCATCTAAAAAATCCATGTGATTGGATCCTTGAAATCAAACTTTATCATGTCAATCTTGGGGATAAAGTAGTTCATTGGACATGAATTGAACTCATGATGTTGTAGTAAATCGTCTACTTTTGAGGATTCCAACTTCCTCCTCATCAAATTATTTTCAATTTTCTCCAGACATGACTAGAATAAGTCCTATTTTTCCTCCTTATCCTCTTCTTGAGTAGATACATGAAGAATAAAATTATGTTTTATGTCCTTCATCAATTCCTTCAAGTCTTGAAGATCTTATTTTCTAGCCATCCCATTGAGATCCTCTTTACTATCCATCCCTTTGAGATCCTCTTTAGTAGCCATTCCTTTGAGATCCTCTTTACTGGCCATCTTATTTTACATTTTAATTAAGTCATCCATTTTCACATTTCTTTTAATTGTTAAGATGTCATATGCTAGACTATATTCATTAGTGTTTCAAAATAAAATCATAGCAACAGCATATCTAGAATCATTGATGGAAACACAATCACAGTATAGACACATTATTTATCCTGGGAAACCCTCAAGGGGAAGAAAACCCAGCAAAACTTCCTCTGTATAAGATGTATAAAAGACAATCCCAAAAACAAGTGGTCTCCTCCTTCTATTCTCTCTCTCTCTCTCTCTCTCTCTCTCTCTCTCTCTCTCTCTCCTATGCGCTACTCAAGTGAGTGATTCTATGTTCAAATAAGAACCATAGCTCCTATATTTATATACAATGAGTCAACTGACTTTTACCCTAGAAAACTTTGCCCCACTAAATAATCTGGGTCGACTTCACCTAGGAAGACTCAAAACAATATATTATATTATTTATTATGGTGCTAAAGACCTGACACAAAGTGCAGGCTTTACCTCATGACTCTTTCATGAACAAATACAATAGTTGTTAGATCCTCCCTTTTTTATACTTTCTATTAGATTAATTATTGCCTAAACTAGTAACCTTAAATTAATTAATTGGGTCCACTAGTGAAATTGGGTCCACTTGGCCCAATGGGGCCACATGTACCAGTCACTGGAGTGTGGGGAACACTGATAGAGGTTAACTTCCACTTACTGCATGTGCATGCATCAGTTTGGGAACCTCCTAGACCAATCCCTACATTTTAGGAGCCATTGGGAGTCTCGGCACCAACCTACTTCAATCAGTTGGTGTTAGCACTAGTTATCCTTAGTTAGACCCCAGTTACATTCATTTACTTCACAGTCAGTTAGGATAGCACTACTAATGCATGGATAATGCATGGTTGCATGGGAAGGAGCACTTTTCCTACCTACCACACTCAGTTGCACTGAGTTAACTAGTTGTCAGTGGTTGTTGGATATATTAGTCCTCGAGTAGTTGTCTATTTGGACTCCGATATTTATTGGGAGATCTTGAGTTAGAGATTCAGTTAGATATGGTCATATCCACTTGGAGGATTCGAATTCATTTCCCATGCATTTGAATTCTACCTATGTAAACTATTGTAACATCGGATATTATTATGATGAACATACTGTAAATTCCTGAGCAATACTTGTTTGTTTCCTGTGTGGTTTGTTTTGCTTAGTTTGTATTTTCATTATCCATTCAATTTCTGCAAACACTATCAAAACTATTTGCTTGAGTATCTAAATGGCATTCAAATTCTAATATGGTATCAGAGTCTTCTCAGGCACGTTTCATGCTTTTTTCTCCCCTAGCTCTGGATTCATTCAGAGCATCAAAAAGGGCATGACGGACCATGAAAACATGTTCATGCTGGGAGGAAAAGCATGATTCTAATAGTTCATATGTTTTAGTTTGTTATTGCAGTGAAAATGACAAGTGCTACATAGCTTGAGAGAAGTATTTGCAGTCTGCCAACCAGAGCAATTATGAGTTCTCAAACTCCTGAACCATGGATTCTCACAACTTCCAATTACCTTGATTAGAGGATTGATATGCAGCTGGCCTTGCGCAAGCATGGCTACCACAGGACCATACATGGATGGAAGGCTGAGCCTCATCAGCCAGTAGAGTGGAACAAGTTCTTAAATAATTGTGATGAAGCATTCGGGTACTTATGTACTTATATTTCCATAGATCTCCTCTATTATCTAGAAGGATTGAGGACTCCCAGAGAAGCCTGGGAGAAGCTTGATAGCTTGTTTAATAAACAAGATGAGCTTCGGGGACACATTCTATAGAATGAGTTGGTCCCTTTACATCCCATCAGTTTCAAGACTATTGAGCAATTCTTCTATAAATATAAGTCTCTAGTGCTCCAATGCAAATAGTGCGGGATAGAGCAGAACGATGAAAATCCTATGTCCTCTCCATACTCAACAAACTAGGCCCTAAGTACCCTGTATATGTCTCTATGTTTCATTTCAAGCGGGAAAGCTTACCTGATTGGAAACTTCCTTCTTTAGATTATTTTTTCGAGCCCTTAATCAAGGAGCAAAACAAATTGATTCGAATGGGAGTCATCCAGAACTCCAAAGATCAAGTTCTCTTAGTTACTGACTCTTCCAAAGCACAAGCAAAGGGGAAAACAAAGAAGAAGGAGCCAAAGGAAACTGATTCAAAGCCTAAAAAAAATCGGCAAGCTTCTAAAAGGGCATCCGACTCTAAGAAGAATAAATTTGGGAAAACATTATGTCCCTATTGTGAAAAAGGGTATCACCTTGAAGATCATTGTATGAGGAAGGAACTTGATGAAATTTCTACTCTTCTCAAGCAGCATAACATTCAAAAAGAAAAATAGTCTGATAATGGACATGAAAGATGTCATGCTTTGAAAGCAAGACCACATTGATCTATAGCCTATTTGATTGATTCTGGAGCCTCCAACCACATGGTTTCCTTCAAGGATCTCTTCTCCTCTCTCAGTTTCAAAGAAGGGCCCACTATTCACATGGGAGATGATTCCCAAATCCCATCAGCAGGAAAGGGCAGCATCAGAGCGAAGCATGGTGTGTTCAAATATGTCCTATATGTTCCCTCACTTGTAGCTAATATGTTATTTTTTTATCATATGACCCATAATGGGTCACCAAAGCAAGTATTGTTTGGACCTGGCTCAGTAGAGATCACCAATATCTCAACTGGGGAGACTATAGCGAAAGTAATTGTTTATCATGCCTCCAAGGCATACTATTTCTCTCACTTCATGCCATTCTTAGTTCCAGCATCATCACAACTTCCATTTGAAGCTGATGAAGGTATAAACATTCCTTCACTTCCTACTACAGTTTCATTTTTAAATCCTGACAATTCTAATTTAGATTGAGAAGAGGAGTCATCCCAGTATGATCCAGACATTGAGCTTACAAATCAAATGGATCTAGATCCAAATCCAGAATCTACCTCATTTCAGCAGCCTAAATGGGATAAGCAGCTTGATATGGTGCTGGGGATCCAGATGAAAAAAGAATAACGAGGTCCCAATATCAGAAGGAGAGTGTAGCACTGTCTCACATATATCCTCTTCTTGCTGAGAGGTGTTTTATGATGCTTGGTTCAGATCCTCAATCTTTCAGGGAGGCTTGCCATGATCCTAGATGGCAGACACCCATGGATGAGGAGTCTGATTCCCTACATGACAACCAGACCTGGGAACTTGTCCCCTTACCTCCAAGAAGGAAGATGGTACAGTCCAAATGGATCTACAAAACAGAAATAGCTACTGATCGGACCACAACCAAGTACAATTCTCGGTTGGTGGCAAAAGGGTATTCTCGGGTCCAAGGCTTGGACTACAATGAGACATTCGCTCTAGTAGTTAGAATGGACTCTATCAGGATGGTATTGGCCATTGCTGCTTCCAAGACATGGGAAGTACACCACATGGATGTGCCTTCCTCCATGGTGATTTGGAGGAGGAGATCTATATGAAACAACTTGAGGGGTTTATTGATGATCCTTCCTTATTTTGCAGACTGAGGAAATCACTGTATGGACTTAAATAAGCCCCAAGGGAATGGTACTCCAATATGGATTCCTTCCTCATCTCTCAGAAGTTTGAAAGGTGCAAATCTGATTGCAATTTCTACATGAACAAGAAGGAGGGAATCTTGCTTCTAGTTATATTATATGTGGATGACTTGCTCATTACTAGTAGCTCTATTGCTGGATTGAGCAACATCAAGTATGCTCTTAATAAAGAATTCACTATGACTTACTTAGGACTGTTAAGACAATTCATTGGTCTTGAAGTAAGTAAAAATAATTCGGGAATCATGATGTCACAGTCCAGGTATTCATCAGACGTGCTTCAGAGGTTCCACATGGAGGATTGCAAGGCAGCCCCCTACCCTTTCTTATCAAGCATCAGTCTTGAATAAGGTGGTTCCACACCTTTGGTGGACAACACTCTCTACAGATAGCTGATTGGAAGCCTTTTGTATCTCACTCATTCAAGACCAGACATATACTATGCTATGAGTGTTGCTACCAGATATATGCAGGAGCCACATGAGCTGCACTGGAAGGAAGCAAAGAGAATCTTGCACTATGTGCAGGGTACTATTGATTATGGGATCCATTATGATACTGGAGCATGGATAGATCTCATAGGATTTACAAACTCAGACTAGGCAGGATATGGAAATGATAGGAAATCCATCTCGGGTTTTATATTCATGATTGGATCTAGGCCAATTTGTTGGTCCAGCAAGAAGCAAGCAGCCCTTGCACTTTCTTCAACAGAAGCAAAGTATCGGGGAGCTATGAATGCAGCTATTTAGGTATTTTGGTTGCATTTAATCTTGACAGAGTTTGGGATTCAGACTTCACCTACAGTAGATATTTATTGTGACAACCAGAGTACAATCAAGATCTCCAATGAGCTTGTTCAAAAGAAGAGGAAAAAGCACATAGAAGGTCACATGCACTACATTCGGGAACTAGTGCATGACAAAACCATCACACTGCACTACTGTCTGACAGAGGATTAGATTGCAAATATTTTTACCTAGTCTTTAACTGAAAATAGATTTTCCTTTCTTGGGTCTCTTATGTCCATTAAGGCTTGATTCTAAGTTCCTATCTTGAGGGGGGGTTTCCCCAGAGGTTTTCCTACCTCATTTGTATTATGTCTCTTATATTTTATATTGGGTGACCTATGGTCTTGTTACCAGGGCCCACAGTTGTCCAATTTAGGATTCAGGGGGGTGTTAGGATTATTTATCCTCCCTTGTTCATACTTTCTATTAGAATAATTATTGCCTAAGCTAGGAACCTTAAATTAATTAATTTGGTCCCTTTGGCCCAATGGGGCAACATGTACCAGTCACTGGAGTGTGGGTAACACTGCTAGAGGTTAACTTCCACTTACTGCATGTACATGCATCAGTTTGGGCACCTCCTAAACCAATCCCTACATTTTAGGAGCCACTTGGAGTCCCAACACCAACCTACTTTAGTCAGTTGGTGTTAGCACTAGTTAGTCTTAGTTATCCCCTAGTTACATTCAGTTACTTCACAGTCAGCTAAGCTAGCACTACTAATTCATGGATAATGCATGGTTGCATGGGGAGGAGCACTTTTCCTACCTACCACACTCAGTTGCACTGAGTTAACTAGCTATCAGTGGTTGTTGGAGTTATTGATCATCAAGGAGTTCTCTATTTGGACTCCTATATTGATTGGGAGACCTTGAGTTAGAGATTCAATTAGATATAGTCATATCCACTTGGAGGAAATGAATTCACTTCCCATGCATTCGAATTATACCTATGTAAACTATTGTAACACCGGATATTATTATGATGAACATACTTCAAATTCCTGAGCAATACTTGTATGTTTCCTATGTGGTTTGTTTTGCTTAATTTGTATTTTCATTCTCCATTCAATTGTTTCAAACATTATCATAACTCTCTGCTTGAAGATCTAAATAGCATTCAAATTCTAATAATAGTAACACCCCATCGGAGGAATAATAACATCTCCCTTGGGTTACATTAGTAAAATACATTTAGAATATCCTTTGAAGTTACAATATTTCAACACTCCCCCTTAATGAGAAGGTTATTATACTAACAACATCATCACGGAATATAGGAGAACAGAGAGACAAGAATTTCAACAGTACATAGAGGTAATACATTTATACATCACAGGAAGTTTTCACAATCAGTAACTGGAACAGTTACTCTTCATCTTCTACATCACATGATCACTTTATCCTCTTACATCAACACTTTGATATTTCAATCCTTCATAGAAGCACTTTGATCTTATTGATCCTTTGCAGTACTTTGATCCTTTACAGTAGCATTTTGATCTTCTCGATCCTTTGCATCATCACTTCGATCTTCTCGATCCTTTACAGTAGCACTTTGATATTCATAATCCTTTGCAGCAGCACTTTGATCTTCTCGATCCTTTACAGCAGCACTTTGATATTCTTAATCCTTTGCAGCAGGACTTCGATCTTCTCGATACTTTGTAGCATCACTTTGGTCTTCTCGATCCTTTGCAGCAACACTTCTATCTTATCGACCCTTTTGCAATAGCACTTTGATCTTTTGTAGTAGCACTTCGATCTTGACCCTTGTAACAATACTTCGATCCTTTCGACCCTTTTTGCAGTAGTACCTCGATCCTTTCGATCCTTTGTAGTCGTACTTCGATCCTCTCGATACTTTGCGACTGTGCTTCAATCTACTTGACCAATTCCAATTGTAATTCGATCTACTTGATCCTTTACCTCCATCTTACATGTAGTACACTTGATCTATTTGTGAGATGATCAATCCTGATCACTTTAGGACCTAAGTCCAAGTATGATTCAATCCTCCATCAGCATGATCCATGAAATTGATCAATTGAATCATCTACAACTAAATGTAGATCTAGACCGCACCCAGTTCTGCCCCTATTGTTCGCGAGGACTCATTGTATAGCATCCATACCACATAGGTTAGGACCACTCTTAAGTGAGTGTTATACTATGGTATCTACACCTACGTGTAAGCATACTCTTCCAAGCAACAGTATTGTCTGCAGAGAAGATCTTGACTGCATACAAATGTCAACACATCATAGAACATCCCTACCACAAAGGTTAATACCACTCCAAAGTGAGTGTTATATTACGGTGTCCGTGAGGACTCGTCATAGAGCATCCATACCACTGAGGTAAGGACCACTCCTAAGCAAGTGTTATTCTATGGCATCTACATATGAATGTAGGCATACTCTCCATACAAGAGTATAGTCTGCAAAGAATATCTTGACTGCATACACAACATTTGTCCTATCGTCCATGAGGACTCATCATAGACCATCCATACCACTAAGGTTAGTACCACTCCTGAGCGAGTGTTATTCTACGATATCCACAAATGAATGTGGGTACTCTTCATTTAAGAGTAACATCTGCAGGGCCATCCTTAGCTAGTAAGGACCACTCTCATGCATATAGTTTTATTCCTGCCATTCTCAAGAGAGGATACTGTCTTCCACAAGTGAATGTGGGTACTCTCCATGCGAGAGTAGCATCTGCAAGGCCATCCTTAGCTAGTAAGGAACACTCTCATGAACATAATGTTATACCTTCCATCCTCAAGAGAGGATATTGTCATCCACAAATAAATGTTAGACCATAATCATCATTGTCATCCACCATCGATGTCAGTCTCATCATTACTACCCCTTTCTTAGGAAGTTCCATATTATCAACCTTCTCCCCCTTTGTCCAAGGAGTGTTCATGTCTTGGACCTGATCTTCCTTTTCGAAGAAGGTCCATATCTTCATCACTTGTAGTCCCATCACCATTCCTCCTTGTGAGGAAAGTCCTTTCGAACTACACCAAGCTTATCATGAAAATATTCAAACTTCACTCGAGATAGAGGCTTGCTCAGTACATCAGCAACTTGCTCATCGGTACTCACATATTGGAGCTTAATAGCTCCCTTGTGTACCATATCCCTTATATAAAAGTATTGGAATTCTATGTGCTTCGATTTGTCATGGAACACCGAATTCTCTACCATCTTTATACAACTCTAGTTGTCACAAAGAATTACTATGGTGTCCAAATCCATGTCAAATAATCCTAACAGTATATTCTGAAGCCATATCGCTTCAAAACAAGTGGAGCAAGTTGCAATGTACTCTACTCCAATTGTACTGAGAGAAACACTGGATTGTTTCTTACTAAACCATGAGATCATGGCGGATCCTAGACAATAACATCCACCTGAGGTGATTTTACTGTTTGTGCCACTTCCTACCTAATCTGAATCCGTATATCCATACAATTTGTAGTCATGATTTATCCCATAGTAGAGTCCCAAATCAATCATACCTTTTAGGTACCTCATCACATGCTTTGCAGCTATCAAGTGAACCCGTCTAGGTTTAACTAGATACTGACTCAAGATGTTCATGGCAAAGCAAATATCTACATTTATGTTCATCAAATACATTAATGACCCAATAATCTATATGTAGTGATTCATGTCCACTAGCTCGAATGTCTCATCAGAAAATAGCTTCAAGTTGGTGTCCATGGGTGTGGCCATGGATTTACAATCCAACACATCAAGTCTTTTCAAGATTTTGATTGCATACTTTCCCTAATTCAGAAAGATTCCTTTTGGTATCTGCCACACTTCCAGCCCTAGGAAATAATGCATCAATCCAATATATTTCATCTTGAATTCTTCATCTAGATTCTTCTTGCAATCCTTGATCTATTTCTCATTTCCAGTTAGAAATAGATTATCCACATACAACAATAGTATGATTGGTTCATCATCAGTAATATTCATATAAATATTAGGATCAGGCTTACTCTTAGTAAATACCATGCTTGTCAAGAAGCTATATATTATGTCATACCAAGCTCTGGGAGCTTGCTTCAGTCCATACAAATCCTTTTTCAACTTGCATACATGAGTCTTTATGTCTTTGACTTCAAATCCTTGTGGTTGTTCAATGTAAACTTCTTCCTCAATCACACCATTAAGGAACATTGTCTTTATATCCATTTGGTGTAAGTCCCACTTCATCATGGAGGCAAGTGCCATGATAGTTCTAATGCAAGTGTACCTTGCTACTGGAGAAAATGTCTCTTCATAATCTATCCCCTCTTTTTGAGAGAATCCTCTAGCCGCAAATATTGCTTTGTACTTTTCAATACTTCCATCAACATCATGTTTTATCTTGTAGATCCATTTCGAATATACCACACTCTTTTTTGTTGGTTTGGGAAGAATATCCCAAACAACATTCTTCATGATCAACTGGTATTCTGTTGTTATTGCTTCAACCCATTCTTTATTGTGTGCATCTTCCTCATAGCTGGTGGGCTCTTGATCTACAAGATCACACATCAAAGCTACATAACTGGAATATGGCTTTGATCTTTTGTTGGTTCTTGTGGATCCTTCTAGAGCTCCATATCTTTCTACTTCTTGTATGATTTCACTTACCCAAGCATTTTTTCTATTTCAAGAGATATCCATAGTAGGGGGTTCCTGAGGCTCTAACATTTCATGATCTTCTAATGCTTCTATTTTAGGATATGGTTTAGCTTATGTCCTTCTGGGAGGTACATCCTCTTCATGTCCTTCTTCAAGGTGACACCTTCTAGACTTCTTAAGAGCTATCTCTTCATCGAATGTTACATCCCTACTAATATCGATATGATGGAATCCTGAAATGTATATCCTGGAGGCTTTGAAGACTTCACAGTATCCTACAAATATTCCCTTCTTTCTAGAAGGATCCAATTTGGTCCTCTTCTCTTTCGGAATATGTACATATACTGGGCAGCCAAATATCTTGAGATGTATTACTTCAGGTTTCTTTCTAGTATACATCTCTTCAAAAGTCGTGAATCCAAGAGCACTGTGAGATAATCTATTTTGCACATATACGGTTTTTCTTCCTGCTTCAGCCCATAGGTGCATAGGGAGGTCTTTTTCATGAATCATGGTCTTCACTACTTCCATGATAGTTCTATTCCTTCTCTCTACAACACCATTTTGTTGGGGATTATAGGGAGTGGTTAGTTCTCTCTTGATTCTTGCCTCCTTACAGAATTCTTCAAATTCCTTTGAAGTGTATTCTCCACCATTATCTGATCTCAGTGTCTTGATTCTTTTTTCTGAGTGGTTCTCTATCTGCAAGGCTTTGAATTCCTTGAATTTTTCAAACACTTCACTCTTGTTCTTCAAGAAGTATATCCAAGTCTTTCTTTAAGAGTCATCAATAAATGTGACATAATATTCATATCCACTTAAGGATATAGAGGGAATAGAACCACACACATCATAATGAATTAGTTCTAATATACCTTTGGTCTTCATTTCACTTTTTGGAAAGGGATTCTTTACATTCTTTCCACTTGCACATCCTTTGCAAGTATCCTTTGCAAGTACCCTCATGATTAATCTTCAGATCTGGTAACCCTGTTACCACCTTGCTAACATAAGGAAATGCTTTGTAGTTAATGTGGGCAAGCCTTCTATGCCACAATTCACTTGAGTTGGTTGTCTCGTGGACAAGGGTTGTCTCTAGATGTCCTTTGAGTTTTTACATTCCTCCTTCATCTTCTCCAATGACAACAGCATCTTCAAGTGTCTTTCCTTTGGACCACATAAGTACTTGTCCATTTATCAAAGCAACTATATATCCTTTCTTATCTAGAGCATAAATGGAAAGTAGGTTCTTTTTCAAACTTGGTACATACAGTACTTCCTTCATCTTCATGGAAGTCCCAGATTCAAGCTTGTAGCTTGATTCATTAATACCTTTGATGGGATATTAATAGTCATCTCCCAATGATACCTTCTAGGGATATTTATTCTCTTCAATTCTTGACAGAGTTTTCTTCTTCCTTGTCATGTGATTAGAGGCACCACTATTAATAAGCCATTTATCTTCTCCAGGTGTTACATACCTAGAGAGTGAAGAGAATAACACATATTCTTATACATATTCACCTCTAGTTTTCTTTCGAGGTCTTTCTTCATCCTCATCTTCAGCTAGATGAGCATGATGGCTTTTGTTGTTCTTCTTCTTCTTTAGTGATGGACATTCTCTAGCAAGATGTCATATCTTATGATATTTGTAGCATTGATACTTTGAGTATTCCTTCTTCTTCTTCTTAAACTTCTTCTTTGAAGGCTTATTATTACTCTTCTTGAAGTTTGATTTTTTTCTCTCTTTAGTATGGGTAGCTAGGGCCTGATCATCTTCTCTGAGGAGAGCTTCTCTATTGGATACCATAACTTCTTCTTGTATGCAATCTTCCCATACTATGTCAAACTTCATACTTTCTTTTCTGGCACACAGTGTCTGAATGAATGAGTCCCAAGGTCTAGTGAGACCATTAAGAGCAGTCATAACTAGTTCATCCTCATCAAGGGTGTCTCCAATAGCACTTAGTTTCTCTTTGAACTGGGAGATCCTTGTGAATTAATCTTGAATAGATTCTCCTTTTCTCATCTTGGTGCCCTTCAGTTGAGCTCTTAGATTCATCTTTCTGTTGATTTTATTTCCCTCATACATTCTGGAAAGTGCATCATACATTTTCTTAGGTGTCTTCTTAGATGACATTTGAGGGATCAAGTTTTCCTTAATAGAATCGGAGATGATCCTCATTTCCTTGATTAGGTCTTATTCATGATTTTCCTTAGCTTTATCTTCTTTAGGTTCTACAATCTCATCCTTGATGTACTTCTAAAGGACATTCTCTCTCAGAATGAGACCAATCCTATACTTCCAAGCCATGAAGTTTTCTAGGCCTTCCAATTTGTCCTCAAGCTTAGTGCTTGGGGCCATCTTGTCCAATCGCTCACAAAAAAATGAAATTTATCAAAATAGGAGGTTGACCTTACCAGTATATACGCTTCAGGGAGGTCGGTTGGTTGATCCAACTGTTTTCTGTAGATCCCAAATCTTTAATATTCAAATCCTACTTGTGAGGTTGCAGCACTACAGAAATTTTGGTTATGTTTCACTACATTTTTTTGGTTCACTACCAAACTAGGGTTTGGATTTCCCAGAGATCCAACCACCAGAAAATTTTGATCTAGGGGTCAATATATGCGCTCTAGGAGGATGCAAATTTCTATGCAAGCAAATCTTCGAAACTCCAACTTTTGCAGAAGCCCTAATTTCTTCCAGAGAGGGAGGAGAGAGAATTTCACCTTGTGAAAGTTGCTCTAATCAAGTTAGCTCTGATACCATGTTAAGATTTCATATGCTAGACTAGATTCATTAGTGTTTCAAAACAAAATTTTAGCATCATATCCAGAATGATTGATAGAAACACAATCACAATATAGACACAGTATTTATCCTGGGAAACCCTAAAGAGGACAAAACCCAGCAAAACTTCCTCTGTATAATATGTATACAAGACAACCTGAAAATAGGTGTTCTCCTCCTTTTGTTTTGTCTCTCTCTCTCTCCTATGTGCTACTCAATTAAATGAGTCTATGTTCAAATAAGAACCACATCTTCTCTATTTATACACAATGAGTCAACTGAATTTTACCCTAGACAAGTCGGCCCCACTAAACTGTTTGGGTTGATTTCACCTAGAAAGACTCAAAACAGTATATTATATTATTTATTAGGGAGATAAAGACCCAAAACAAAGTGGAGGCTTTACCTCATGACTATATGATGGCCAAATACAATAATAACACCCTGCCTAAGGAATAATAACATCTCCCTTGAGTTACATTAGTAAAATACATTTAGAATATCCTTTGAAGTTACAATATTTTAACATTAATCATATCTTCCAAATTGGACACTCTAAAATATATGTCTTCCATTTCATCGTATGTCGGGGATGAATCCTCTGGGGGTTTTAGTGGAGTCTAATTCTTTCTACTTCCTTTTGGTGTAATTTTTAACAATAAATATATATCACACCCTAGGTTTTACCAAAAAAATATCATTCTACTCAAAGATATTTGTATACAAAATGGCGTAAATTTTTCAAACACTGATTAGAAGATTGTTTTGTGGTCGACTTCTGACTGAGTTAAAATTTAAATTTCGACCCCTCTGGTTTTGAGCCTTCTACATATGGTAACCTGATATGTCATATTTCCAATGTCACATGTCCGACCTAATTTGTATGTTCCAAAAACAAGTTATTGCAAATAATCCAAAGCTTCTTATTTTTGGCCTATCCAAAATATCAAAGTTGTACGGTATGCCCTGTGTCCAATATTTTGTTTATGTAGTTAAAAATTCTACTAAAGATACCCTGGTCCTTATTATTTCATATGCAACCAATATCACTCAATTTGGATTTCGGATGCCTTAGATATGACCTTTTTTACGTATAATGCATGTTTCAAACCCTAATTGGAAGTCTATTTTAGTGTCAACTTGTAACTGAGATACAATTTGTATTTAGACTCCTCTAGGTATGAAACTTTGGATTGTGGTACTCCGATGTGTCTTATTTTTAATTCCTAAATTCTAATCTAATTTGGATGTTCCAAAAAAATATTATTGCAAATCTCCCAAAACTTCTTATTTTTGGCCTATCCCTAAGAGGGAACTTGTACCATATGCCACGTCTCCAATATTTTGTTTATACATCTTAAACCTATACCACAAATACCTTGGCCTGTATCATTTTTTATGCAATTGGTATCACTCAGTTTGTATATAGGATGCCTCAGTTATGACCTTTCTCCCTAAAACACTTGTTTTAAGCTAGGTTTTGGACTAGTAAAAAACCCTATATTCCTTTATAATTATCTCTGAAACTATAATTGATAAGGATCTTTTTCAGAATGGATATAGCTAAGCCTATTTTGGAAGTGGGTTTTTATCCTAGATATCTTAATCCTTTTAGAAAAAAACTTGTACTGAAAATTCCAATATGCTTCGTTTTGCAGAATCCAATCCTAAGGAAAGAGCTCGGATACCAAATGTTATGTAACAAGTCCCAGCAATAGCATAAAAAGAGAAGAAATAGAAAATAATGTACTAATCCACACCTTAATAATGAATAATAGAGATAAATAAAAATCCTCTTCGAGGGAGGAACCTCCTTACACAATGTATTGTGTACCCAAGACAAGACAATATACAATTCTTGCTTAAATGAAAATATATCCTTCCTATACATAGGAGAAAAAGGTGTACAATCATAAATAATGGACCCAATCTACATCAATAATATGGAATACACCACCATATAAGGGGTAAAGTTCCACACTATAGGGGGAATTGTACCCAACATTTAGAGCTTAACAGATTGGGTACACAATTAATCTCCAATATTGCTTATCATCCAAAACAAATGAGAATGCAAATAGAGAGAACTAATCAAACACTGGAAGATATGTTTTGCATGTATTTCATGCACAGACCCACTAAGTGGGACAATTACGTACATCTACCAAAATTTTCCTACAATAATGGATACTAGTCATCATCGAAAATGAGTCCATTTGAGGCATTTTATGGAAAAATATATAATACTCTCGTGAGTTTGAATAATCCAATTAACATAATCATACGTGTATGAGAAATGCTTAAATAAATGGAACAAGAATTTATCATGATCAAATATAATTTAAAGACAACCCAAGATGAAAAAACGAGCTATGTAGACAAGAACATAATGGATAAAGAGTTTAATATTGGCAAGTATGTTTAACTTAAAGTCAAATGATGAAAGAGTTCCTTGAAATTGGAAAATTGTCTAAGTTTACATCTAGATACCCTTGTCCATCTGAGTAGCATATAAGCTTTTGATTCCACGAAGATGGGTAGCACTTGTTAATGAAATGTGGTGATAAAATATTGGTATTTTACACATTTTTAGATTCAAGCCCCCAAAACTCATATAAGTCGTGTTAATCTTGATGTGTAGCAAAAAAAGAAACTTGTAGGGAATTGTGTTTTATTTATAATGTATTTTTTTCAAAAAATATTAATGTCAATTAATGTTCCCAATTTGCATTTAATTAAATTTGTGTCCTTGCAAATTTATGGAAATGTTAACAAGTGGGTTTTGTTTCCGTCAATTAATTCAAAGTTAAATACATAGTTTTCATTTTGTTTAGGATAATCTACATAGAATGTAGTAGATTCCACATTTTTTTTAATTTTAATTTTTTTAATTATATTTTTTTTTGAAGTGGACTTATTGATAATTGATTCACATTTTATACACCTTTGTGTTCCCATGACTTTTTCCAACTATTTTCTCATGTCCCCATCCCAATGAGACTACCAGTCACGCAATGTTTCACCCACCTACTAGTTCCCTAGGTTGGGGAGGAGGCATTAAATGTTTCAATAAGGAAGCTATGGGACCCAATAGAACCTTAGTTTGTCATTTAAACATTAAATTTGGTAATACATATAATAAGTAACGAGAAAATAAAGAGGCATTGCTTCATAAGGACATTTAGAGGTTCATGAAGACCTTGGGTGGCTAGATTCTTCCTTACACATGTCATGACTTAATCCCAAATTTGAAATTATGAGTAATGGAAAGTTCTTGGAAGGTGAATATTTTTTAAAACATATCATGAGCCCAAGGATTCTAATGGGTGAAGAAGATTAACTTCCCATGGAAGAGGAAGAGGTTGTGAAGAAACTAGATGCCACTTGGAGAGAGGTTCCATGCGTTTTATGACAACAATGATGGAAGATTCAATGAAAACTAAGACCCGATTGCAAACCTATGACAATCTGACATGTTGACATGCAGGGATAAAAATAGGCTCCAAGAGGGCGCACTTGGGGTTTGTTGGCAACAATTTGGATTTGGAGGAAGATGAAGGATAAAGACAAGTGTCATGGAGGTTACTAAACCTCATGGATGAGTTGGACGATTCCTATGGGAGGGAATTATAAATTGGAGGACCATAGGATGGTTATAAAAATATGTCATGAGGAATCAAAATCTATTCCGATCATTTGATCATTTGTCTTTTGCATTTTGGAAAGCACTAGCTTGTCCATTGCACGGTGACTGCTCACTTTCCTTGCTAGTGATCCAATTTCGAGAGAGTGAAATTATCATCCAATTTGGATGTGAGAGAGGCCACCATGACTTCTCATTTGGATCTTAATTTATTTTTTTTTACTTCATATAGTAGGCTTCTATTGTTTGTGACCCATCTCTCCTCCCATTCTCTCAATCGCTAGTTCAATATTTCCATATTTCTCTATGATGCCGCACTTGTGTGAATGGTGGTTGCGCCATTTTGAGTCCAGTTGATTACGAAGCATGGGTGAATGATTTATGGCTTTGTAATATGTCTCCCATCCTATTTTTAAGTTGAAATAAGCATAAATACATATGCAAGTTTCGGCATTTCCAAGCTATGGTGTGACTAGTTTCCATGTTTTGGTTTCCCATTTCAATGGAGTTGTATATTTGATGTATGTTGTGACCTGGATCTGATGTTTGTGATTTAAATGAGATATTAATATTATTTTAATGGTATTAATTCATTATTCTATGTTCTGAACCATTATATATACGAATTGTGACTCAAAGTTAAGCCATTACATGTCATTTCTCTTAAGAAAATATCAATGAATTCATGCATTCGAATATGAAGATTTACATATATATTGAAAAAATATTAACCATAATAAATGACATTAAATTAAGTCTAATATAATTCCCCATATTATTTTTGACGATTTGGGGGGGTCTCATAGGAGTTGGAGAGCTATTTCTGCTCACACCCTAGGGGGAATTGCACCACAATTTATTAGTAATTTTACCATTTTTCCAATGTATCCAAATCAGGTTGAAGATGTATATAACATGTATTAAAGTGATAATATATCCCATTTAGTTTTAATAATAATCACCATATAATTCCCTACCAAATTCGAGAGCCTCTTGTTCCATTCGAAGCCCCTATAGTCAAGACTAGTCAATACATCTTTTCTGCAAATTCTGCCTTTGTTTGGAATTTCCAAATTGGGTCATTACAATGGTATCAGAGAATGATCTTAGAACATTTTGGATTCTTTTATTCATGTTTATTCATGATGAATTCCCTCCATTATAGATTGATACTGGAGACATTAAAAGTGGAAGAGAAGAAAGTGAAGAAATCAATTCTAGGTACGAGGAGATTAGGAAAGAACTAGGATTTGGAGACATGGATGAAAAGGAATATAATGAGGACCTTAAAACATTCATTAAATCATATCTTGAAGGTATGACCAAAAAATTTATGCAATGTTTTGAATTTTTTTCTATCCAACTTGGGGGCAAGTCAACAACAGGGAGTAGTAGTAGTTCACATCGTGATGAGAAGAAGACCAATGGGGCAACCATTTTTTCAAATACTGGACCTCATAACCGACCCCATGAGTTCAAGAATCAGACCGGACCTACAATACCTAAGTTTCTAGACTCCAAAGAGGTCCCTTACACTACTTATGATGTGAGGGAAGCAGGAAATGATTGGCAGCAAATAAGTGATGAATGTATGAAAGTCCTACCTTTCGATCAGTTCATTCGTGTCTCTCTTCGGTTTAAGAAAGGAGGAAGTGGGAATAGGGCACCTCCTTTTAATCATAAATCAAATTACGTCATGGTAAAATTAACTATACATTCCTTTGATGGTTCCTCCTAAATGAATGCTAGTGCTTGGTTGGAAAAATTAAGTGTGTATTTTCAGTTAAATCCTATGGTTAAAGAAGATGCATTGAAAATGGCCATTTTTCATCTTGAAGGGGAAGATAGTGATTGGTGGTTACATGGTCTTAGAACCTTGGGAAATGATCATATTTTATCTTTTGAGGGTTTCTCCAATGCATTAATGGATAGATTTGAGAGGAAATACCTCGAACTTCCTTTCAAAGAACTAGCACAATTGAAGCAAGTTGGAACTCTTGAAGCATATATGTTAGAATTTTAAAATATTTCAGTAATGGTTTCTTATGTATCTATGGATAGGTTTGTTTTACTATTTACTGAAGGATTGAAAAAACTTTTGATAGGGCTCGTGAAATCCCACAAGCCAACTACATTAAAGGATGCCATGATTTGACAAGAGATTTGCATAATGTGTTTCCAAGAACCAAAACCCCCCCAAGCCAAATTTTCCTTCCAAGTTCAAGGAAGTTAAGAAAACATGGCAAAATTACTCCTTTTCCAAATAAAATAAAGGAGGACCAAGTAATGAATAACTTAGAAGAAATAAGTTATGTTTCACATGCCAACAACCTTGGGTTCTGGGACAGAAGTGTGTAAAGGGGAAGGCACACTACATTGAAGTTTTTTCTGAATATGATGAAGAGGGGGAGGAGGAGGAGGAAGCGTAAATTTAAGCCCAAGGATGGGAGTATGAAACAATAGAAGAAGAACAGCCCACTCCTGAGATAGAAAAAATTGTAGTACTCTCAGGTGTACCTAGATTCCACACCCTGAGGCTCAAGGGTAACATACAAGGCCAAAAGGTCATGGTTATAGTGGATGTTGGAGCCACTCATAACTTCGTAGATGAAACCTTGGTGGAGAGGATAAAGTTACAATTTAAAACTTTTGATGGTTTCACAGTCATCATTCCAAGTAACAATTATATGGACTGCACTAAATGGATTCCAAAGCTTCAAGTTACTATCGAAAATCATACTATCACTGAAAATTTTTATGTATTGAATGTGGCTGATACAAATGTGGTTTTAGGAGTACAATATTTTTACTCTTTATGGGATCATACAGTGAACTATCAAGTCCCTAAAATGAGGTTCAAAAATTTGGAAGGGAAACCCATCTTGTTGAGGGGAATGCACACTTACCTAAATCAAGTGGTGTCCTCTCACAGCATGAGGTATATATTGAGGCATGGAGACATATAATGGATTTTTTAATGTTTAATTACATCTCCTAAACCTAACTTTAAGGTTTCCAAGCGTCCTAAGGAGATAGAGCAATTATTGAGTAAGTATGAGAGGGTTTTTGGAGACCTTCCCACAAGAACACCACCAAACATAGGGGTGGATAATATTATTGAGTTAGATATAGGAACAAAACATATCAAAATGCAGCCTTAAAGACACCCAACAAGGATTCTAGATGATATTGAGGAGGCAATTAAATAACTCTTGGATTTGGGTCTCATAAGGCCTAGTTCCAGCCCATATGCTTCTTCAATTGTTATGATAAAGAAAAAGGATGGAACTTTGAGGATGTGCATTGATTTTAGAGCTTTAATAAGAAGATAGTGAAGAATAGATATCCCATCCCAAGGATTTATGAGCTCATGGATGAGCTCCATGGAGCCAATTTCTTCTCAATTATTGAACTTAGATATGGTTATGATCAAATTTGAAGGAGGGAAGAAGGCATACCAAAGACTATTTTCAGATGCCACTATAGTCACTTTGAGTTTGTCTCCATGCCCTTTGGCTTGACAAATGCATCTGCCACATTGAAATCATGCATGAACAATATACTCCACAAGCAACTTCTTAAGTGTGTACTAGTTTTCTTTTATGAAATTCTTATTTACAGTCAAACATGGAAGGAACATTTGCATCATCTAGAAGAGGTATTAAAAACTCTGCATGATCAATCTTTATTTGTTAAGCTGTCAAAATGTTAGTTTTGTTTGACACATATCTTGTATCTTGGACACATCATTGGTCAAGATGGTGTGAAGGTGGATATGGAGAAAATAAAATACATTATAGAATGGCCTCATCCCAAAAATCTCACTGAATTGAGAGGATTCATTGGAATTTGTACCTGCTATAGGAAGTTTGTGAAGGGGTTCTCCAAACTCACTTTACCTCTCACTTATTTGACAAAAAAATATGCTTTCCAATGGCATGAATGGGCTGAAAAATCCTTCCAAATAATGAAAGAGGTAATAAGAAATTAACATATTCTAGCCTTGCCTGATTTTTCTAAACCGTATGTTTTAGAATGTGATGCATCAAGAGAAGGCATTCAAAGCAATCCTAAAACAAGGACAACACCCAATATATTTTGAGAGTATGAAGATACAGCCACATGAGAATCTTTACTCTATTTATGATAAATAAATTGTATCCATCATGCATGCTTTGATCAATAGACAATACTTGGTGGGAAACAAATTTATGGCCAAAAATGACCATAACAGCCTAAGGTACTTCCTCACTCAAAAGGATCTAAATGAAAGGTAGAAATAGCGGGTAAGTAATATTCAAGCATTTGACTTCGATATTGAATATGTGAAGGGAAAAAATAATGTGGTAGTTGATGCCTCATCTAGAATACCTTATATTTCTCTAATGGATGTAGCAAAAAATTGGAAAGTCACATTAGAAGTAGAGTATGCCAAGGATATGTTTTCTAGTGAACTTTTTGATGGGAATAACTATGATGATAGGTATAAGGTGTTGAAAGGAATCATATACTACAAATATATAATCTATTTGGTCCCTAGTTTGAGTTTGAAGGAGAAAATTTTAAAGAAATCTCATGATTCTCTTCTAGCAGGTCACCCTGGTTTCTTCGAAACATACTAAATGTTGAGGGAAATATTCTCATGGAAAGGGCTGAAGTCTTATGTTCTGAAATATGTTAATTAATGCTACAAATTTCAAAAAAATAAAGTGGAGCACACTCATTCAGTTGACCTCTCACGCCCTCTTACTATTCCAGAAAGAAAGAAAAAAATGGGAGAGTATTTCCATGGACTTCATCATTGGTTTGCCCAAGGTACTTGGTAAGGATTGCATATCTATGGTGGTGGATAGGCTTCCTAAATTTGATAATAAAAAAATTTAACTACCACTTTAACTACTACACAAGTGGCTGAACTATTTCTCAAAGAAGTTTTTAGATTGCATGGGCTTCCTAAGAGCATTGTTAGTGACAGAGATAGCATATTTTTTAGTGTATTATGGCAAGAACTCTTCAAAATGGTGGGGACAAATTTGACGCATAACACAAGATATCATACACAAACTAGTGGCCAAACAGAGAGGGTAAATCAATGTTTGGAATGCTACTTGAGGAACTATGTTAGTGGGCAGCAAAAAACATGGATAAAATGGTTTCATTTCGGTGATTTTTGTTACAATACTACTTTTTGTATGCACATTGGAATTACTCCTTTAAAAGCACTTTATGGTTATGAAGCATCCGCTTTTATTTAACATATGTTTTGTGATAGTAGATATTCAAAGGCTAAGGATTGGATTGAAGAAGGTCAAGAAATTTTGAAGGAATTGAAAGATAACTTGCAAGGTTTCCTAAAATCAACAAAAACAATATGTAGACCAACATAGAGTGGAGAGGAATTTCCATGTGAATGACTTGGTGTATTTGAGGTTTCAGCCCTACAAAAAACCCACCATAAATGGAAAAGGTTCATAAAAACTCCAACCAAGGTTTTATGGTCCCTACAAAGTGATTCAAAAGGTTGGAGAAGTGGCCTATGAATTGGAGCTTCCCATGGGAAGTAAAAGTCATAATGTATTTCATGTTTCATGCCTAAAGAAGGTTATAGGTCAGCATATTTCAGTTTCATATATTTTTCCTCCTTTGGATGATGAAAGAAAATTTGTTCTCATTCCAGACAAAATATTGAAAGTAAGGGAAAGAAGGTTAGGGAGCAGAACAATAAAAGAATACTTGGTACTATGGAAGGATTTGCCTAGTGAGGAAGCCACTTAGGAAGAGGAAAAAATTTTGAAGCATCGAAAATTTGCATTGCTTTAGGAAAAGAAATATTGGGTGGGGAGGACTGTCATGTCCCCATCCCAATGAGACTACTAGTTATCAATGTTCCACCCACCTACTAGTTCCCTAGGTTGGGGAGGAGGCATTAAATCTTGCAATAAGGGAGATATGGACCTAAGAGAACCTTATTTTTTCATTTACACATTAAATTGGGTCATATAAATAATAAATATGGAGAAAATAGAGTGGAATTGCTTCATAAGGATATTTGGAGGTTCATGGAGACCTTGGTTGGCTAGATCCGTCCTTACACATGTCATGACTTAGCCCCAAATTCAAAATTATGAGTAACGAAATTTTATTGGAATGTGAAGAGGTGTCAAGTAACATATATTGAGCCCAATTATTTTAATGGGTGAAGAGGATTAACTCCCCATGGAAGAGGAACAGGTTGTGAAAAAACCAAATGCCACTTGGAGAGAGATTCCCTGTGTTTTATGACAATAATGATGGAAGATTTGATGATAAATTAGACATGATTGCATACCTATGAGAATATGACATGTCATATCTAAAAATATCCTCCAAGAGGGCTCACTTGGGGTTTGGTGGCATCAATTCATATTTGGAGGAAGATGAAGGGTTGAGGAGAAGGACACGTGTCATGGAGGTTACTAAACCTCATGGGTGAGTTGGAGGAAGCCTGTGGGAGGAAATTAGACATTGGAGGAACTTAGGATATTTATAAAAATATTTCATGAGGAATGAGAATATATTTTGGTCATTTGAAAATTTCCATTTGGCATTTTGAAAAGCATTAGCTTGTCCATTGCACTATGAGTGCTCACTTACCCTGCTAGTGAGCCAATTTCGAGAGAGTGATATTCTCATCCAATTTAGATGTGGGAGAGGCCACATTGAACTCTAATTTGTAGCTTAATGTATTTTTTTTACTGCATATAGGAGTATTATATTGTTTTTTATCCATCTATTCTCCAATTCTCTCAATCCCCACTTCAATATTTCCATATTTCTCTATGATGGCGCAATTGTGTGAATGGTGGTTGCGCCCTATTGAGTCCAATTGATGAAAAATAATGGGTGAATGATTTATGTATCTGTAATGTGTCTCCCATCCTCTCTGTAAGTAGAAATAATCATAAATACATATGCAATTGTCCACATTTACAAGCTATGTTGTGACTAGTTTCCATGTGTTGGTTTCCCATTTCAATGGAATTGTAAATTTGATGTATGTTGCGACTTAGATTTGATTTTTATGATGTTATTGAGATATTAATATGTTTTTGATGGTATACAATCATTATTATCTGTTATAAACCATTATATATATGAAATGTGAGTCAAAGTTAAGCCACTACATGGCATTTCCCTTACGCAAATATCATTGAATTTATGCATTCAAGTATGAAGATTTACATCTAAGTTTCAGAACTATTAATAATACCAAATGACAGTAAATTAAGTCTAATATCAGTCCCCATATTCTATTTGACAATTTGGGAGGGTTGCATAGGAGTTGGAGATCCAATTTTTCTCACACCCTAGGGGGAATTTGCACCACAAATTACTAGTAATTTTACCATTTTTTCCAATATTCCCAAATGGAGTTCCATATATCTATAACCTATCATAAATTTATAATATATTCCATTGAGTGGTCCTAAGACTCACCATATCATTCCCTACCAAATTTGAGACCCTCTTGTTCCATTCAAAGCCCCTAGAGTAAAGACTAGTCAAGACAATTTTTCCCCAAATTCTGCCTTTCTTTGGAATTTTTGAATTGGATCATTAAATATTTACATAATTGATAAAATAAAAATAATATTTTAAAGAGAAAACATGAACATCCCATGTAATATTTTTGTTGATCATTTTTATGCTATTTATTTTGTTTGATCAACTTCAAAATTGTGGGAAAAAATCAATATATGTTCTAAGAAAAATTAAATAAAAAAATCTAAATGTCATTGGATAGAGGATTCATAAATGAATCCATTGGAGTGAGCTATGACACATAATATGAATGGGATGATAAGAGGTCTTAAATGCATCAATTAAATCACTTGATTGAGCTATATAGGTCAACCAAGAATTTTTAAAATTCTCAATCAAGGGCTATATGAAGAATTTGAAATAGCTCAATCGAGATAGTTTTTTAACCAAATATATTTTATAACTAGTTTTTTTCTAAAAACATAGCTCAATCAAGCTCCATAGCTTGATCATATTTAAAAAAAAATCATTGATACAAATATTTGATAACGCAGTTTTCGGTTAAAAAGATAGCTTAATTGAGCAATCCCTAATACAAATATTTCATAAACATAAAAATAAAAACATGTGTCCAAGCAAATCCTCAATATTTTATTGTTTTGAATGGTGAAGGTTATACACATGATACTATGGGGGAATTTAATTTGATCCACACATGCTACTATGGGGGAAGTTAATTTGATCCACACATGCCATTTGGAATTTTCATTGCACATTTGAGGATTTTACTTTACATGGAAAAAACGGGGGTAGGAATGTAAAACCAAATGTTGGAAGAAAAAATCATGTGAAAATACACCATCAATATATATATACTATATATAATGGAAAAAACCATGGGTGGGAAAGTAAAACCAAATGTTGGAAGGAAAAACCATGTGCAAATACACCATCAATTGATTTTGAAAACCATGAAATTACTCACGTGTAATGAACCTTCCAATGGTACAAGAGCACTAATATCAACCCAAAAGAGGACTTGGAGACCTCCATTTTATGTCCTAACATAAATCATTAAAATTTAGTTCTAATAATAAGAAAGTACATTGCATGTCCAAAATACAGTATATAGTAGTCCTTCCAAACTAGACCAAAAATAAACAATAGACAAAGTCTCTGCAACATTATAAGCCAAACAATCAAGGAAACATATCATGTAGAAAAAAATTATACACTTGAACCTTATCAAAATATTCATAGCTAATACTGGAAAAAAATTTCTTGAATAGTCACAATGACCTAATCCTCCAGTTGCTCTTCAATGAAGACATATCCCTCAAGTAATAGAAATCCAACCTTAGAGAGAGAGAGGGTGGGACTTGAATTTGTTTAAAATCACCAACAATGGAAGAAGATTAATATTTTGGATATTGACTTTTTAATTCATCCAAGGGATGACTTGGGAAAATCCCCAAAAAATTTACAAACCTGAAGATGTGATAAGCTCAAGTTCAAGGAAACCTTCAACAAAATTTTTAAAGAAATCACTTCTACTAGATTATTGAAACCACTTCCAATGTTAGCTTTGAAATAATAAAAATGAAACCATACATGTAGATGTACCTCCCCATCCCACAAATAGAGCCAACCTCTTGATAGTTACCATCAAAGAATCTCTAGGGTTTATATTTGTTTATTTGAAGTTTGTTGAGTTATCTAGACTCCTAAGTATTTTTATAAGTGAGAAAAAAGGAAAGGATCCCTAAAACTTGTATTGAAACCTATAAATAGAGGATGGATTTACCCTTAAAGATAACATCATTCCTAGATATCTACAACCACCAAAGTACAAGCAATGGCAGGGACCACAACCTTTTGAGCTCAAGTCTAGTGAACAATTTCTTTAGATAGTCCTCAATGGAGGGATTTTATCATAAATGATTTAGACCCAACTTCACCTACAAATTCTTCCAAATATGAGGAAAGAAAAGACACTAAAGAAATAGATGAAAACAATTCTTAGAATTACACTACACAACAAACAAATTCCGGGACTAGAAATTTATTTTGAGGGAAATCCATATGAAGATAATAGACTTGTGACCTTCCAATGTATAACCCACCACCACTTAAAATATTTATTAAATTCTTCAATGGAAATTATGTATCCTAGTTTTGTTGTATAGGAACCTCTTGCTTTGTTCTTGATCCACACGAATTCATATTCCTCCTCTCTAAGTTTGGCATGTTCTCTTTTAATTTCCTCTAGCCAATGATCCTAGGATTGAACAAGATCCTCAAGAAAACCTAAATCCTAGGTACATTTACACCTTTGGTTCCAAATAGTAGTATTGGTTTCCAACAAAAAGTTAAGGTGCATCTACCAATGTATTGAAGATGTATAATAATTTAAATAGGTACCAAATATTTTGGACCACACCCATGATATCATCTTCCCCTAATCTTATTGTCATTATGTTTACTACCTTCCAAGCCAAGTAAGGACCAATCAAATGAAAGTCTAGAGTCACATATGTAGTTGCAGTCTCCTAGGTTGTTAGAGAATTATAATATATAGAATTTGAGTTTCCTTCTATCCCTCAAGTTCTCTATATCTAGTTTTCTTTTGTATATTGATTCCAAAACTACTTACTGTAAATTTGACTAGTAAGTACTCCACAGCTATAATGAGGCAACAATTAACTACTTGTATAGATTATCATTCTCATAATTGAAAACCTTATTTTTGCAACAATTCATGTAAGTTAACAACATTTCCTATTGAACTAACAATAATTCAAGCTATTAGTAACATAATACAACAAAGGAAATTACTTCTTTGAAACTTGCTGAACCAACAAAGGAAATACCTTTTACCAACTTCTAAGTTGAATTTCTCTTTCATCATTTCTTTGAATTCCTCTCCTTCACTTTCCCAAACATGGAAACATGGTTATTGTCTTAGCCAACTAGGGGCGTAGCCAACTCCCTAGCCCCAAGAAGCCATCTAAACGGCCTCTTGGACCTCCATGCCCAAGACCCCCAAAGAACAAAACAATGATGCATGTATGTTGTGTATAAAATATCCTTGAAGTTCTTAAACTCCCCAACTCTTCCAATCTTCTCTGTCAATTTTTTCCCTCCCAAGAGCCTCTAACTTCCTTCTCTATTTCCCCCCCAAAAAAAACCATCCCCCTCACTTCTTTCCATAAAATTCTATATAACCACCAACCACCACCTCTTTCAATAATAAATAAATAAAACAACAACCATGACCTCTTTCAATAAACGCGTACTATAATATGTATATTATATTCATTATTTGGGTTAAAGTCAAACTTATTAAAACATTGGTGAAAAATATAATTACGAAATAGATTTACCTAGTATTCATTAATATCCTTCCCATTTTAATTATATATATATATAACATACCACTTTAACCCATGGAATGTATTTAAGCATTAAACATATTCAAATAAATCAACAAACTATTACAATACATATATCACAAAACCCTGGTAGGTGTCACTTCATTAATCCATTTGATACATATATAAAACTTCAACAATTGTATAAACTTAAACACATATATAATAATTTAATATTCGTCATTCGAGTTATTATACTAATGTACCCATACTAATTTATTCATCAACCTACAAATCATAGTAATGTACCCATAAATTGGTGTGTGCATGAACAATGCACACGTATTAAGCATGGGTACTAACAATGACTTTTAATGCCCTTAATGCATCAATATTATATGCTTGCAAACAACACGCAACAACACAATAGAACAAATTAACAATGCACCATTCATCATTCATAACCATTCATACAAAAGCAATAAAACTAAATCAAATACACATAATGAAGTAAATCAAGCATATATTCGTGATGGTTTATAACAACGAACATGATAATCCAATCCCAATATTGGTCCCATCCATCTCGATAAGTACTCAAAACAACCTAATCACCACTACTTCCATAACCTAACCTCACCATCTCGTCCCCGGTTGCAATGCGTCCCCAACAGGAACCCACTAGTCATCGTCACGCATCTAGGGGAGCGTGCTCAGCACAACCCTCTCACAACTCTTGGTTTTGAAGGATAAACAATGGTAAATTACTCCACCCCACTAATAGTACTACATCAACCATATTGTGCCATCATTTTCCTAAGGGTTCTCGTCATTGAACAACCACTTTGGGAAAGTTGCAATTCATGTCAAAAATCATACTCACCCATGAATCATAGAAATATTGGAATTCATACTTAAATAACGTGAAAACCTATATAACCTCATTACTGTCTTTATGTCCAAGACATCTTATGCCCCTTGGCATTGTAGGAATATGGCTCTCTTGTATACATTCAACATGTGGGTTAGTTCATCATTAACATAAAACATATATATAAACATATCTAATTCTTTCAAGTGATAATCGATATCACTAAAATGGTGTTTAAATATACTCATGTAAATATTTTTGCAATGTGTAAATTGTACTTGTTCTATATCCAACATACAACTAAATTGGTATCTGCATATCAATATTCTATAGTCAATTTGCATGTTCAAATAAAATAAAATCTTAATCACCATCAAGAGTATAGCATGGAAAATTCTATCTACTATCCAAATATAAAGAGTCCATATATTTACATAACAACAATGTTAATCAACCTAACTAAGTCCAACATATAATAAGCAGCTAAAATGCTAACATAATTTTCATTAGAATTTTAACTACCGAGTGTCAAAATATGGGGTGTTACAACATCCTTCTTGTGATTTCAGGCATGAAGCAAGTGCTTCATTTCCATATTGATCAAGTCAATAATGGATCGTTGACCAATTTATTTTCCAAGAATTATTATTTTGTGCAAGCCATCTTTGGCTATTGAATTCCACAAGAATTTGGCTACCAAGAATTTCCAAAATATAGTAATATTTTGAATCCCCCAACCACCTATGTACTTGACAATAACTAGAAAGTTCCAATTACTAAGATTAGGACCAAGGTTTTCATTGTTTCCCCTTCATAAAAATTTAATTCATTTTTTTCTAAAACTCTCTGGAATTCCTTTGGGAATATGGGCCATCAACAACCAATAAATAGAGATTACTTACAAAACAGAATTCAAAAGAACCAACCTGCCACCTCTTGATAGCCACCTAGTACACCAAAATATTATACATTTTTCCATATTACTTAATTGCTAGTACCAATCCTATTTCACATATCCATTAGGCTTGAAAAGAAATCCCAAATTATTAACACTATATTGAAAGTCAGAGGTTTTAAAGGGGAAAAGAACTATCATAAACTCCTTCATCTTCTCATTTAAGTCATTGGAAAGTGAAGTGTTTTTATGTATATTCACTTCCATAGCTATGGAAATGCTTTAAAGATCCAAAATCATTTTGAATTTCCTTCCTTCCTCTTTGGTGCCAAGGAAAATAGTAGTACATCATTAATGAATAAAATATAAGATATAGATTTGGAAGACCCCACTTTAATGTATTTAATTGACCTCTTCTTCTAACTTCAAAGAGAATTCTACTAATACTTTATACCACCAATAGAAAAATATATGGAGACAGAGGGAAACTATGTCTAAGGCCTCTAGTGGAGTTAAAAAAAGAGGTATATCCATTGACAAGCATTGTATAGTTGCCAGTTTGAACACATCCCATTACCCACTCCACAACAAAGTGAGACATTCCAATATGAATAAGGATAATTCTCAAATAAGTCCAACACACTATGTCATAATATTTGGACAATTAGTCAAGCTTGATGACAGAGGCAAGAACATGTTTTAGTTAAATGGAGTGAATTCCTTCTTGCATTGACCCCATAGCTTTATGAATGTAGAACCCCTCTAAGAAACCAAACTTCTTAGGGGATTGACAATGGGAGAGTAATTTTATAGTCCTCAGTACTAACACCTTGGATATCACTTTATACACGTAGTTACATAATGTAATTGGCCCAAAATAATCAAATATCTTTAGACAGTCCACCTTTGGGGTAAGTGCAATTAATGTAGCATTAAAAGCACTGGGAACATTTTCAGTGATCATGACCTCCTCTACTATTCTGAGGAGGTCATTCCTAGTCAAATAAAAGAAGGATAAAAACATATCAACATTCCATCCATTGGGCCCTATACTTTTTTCTTTGTTCATATAAGAGAGATATTGAAAAAATTTGCACTAGTGACTTCCTCATAAATTTCGTCATTGTCCTCCTCTAAAAATAGCCCCGGGAACTATGTTACAACATTCACGGCCTTCGTTATATTTTCCATGCTAGGTTCTTGAAAACAAAATCAAAGTGGGAGCCCCCCGACTATTCCATGCCATAAAAACCCGTTACTACATTAACTTCAACATCTTTCATACTCCAAATAGTACTGTGACTCTTCCCAGAATTTCCAAAGTGACGAAAGTATTTGGTATTTTTATTCCTCGGTTCCAACCAGATAGATTTACTTGTAATCCTCTATTCCATTTCATTTTGTCTCAAAAACCTCTCCTTATTATCCTCTAGTAATTTTAGTCTCAGTAGTTCCTCAAAATAAAAATAAAAATGACACTCTTATTCTCAACAAAAAAATTGATCATATCCTCCTCAACCTCTTTTAAAGAGGCATCCCTCTTTTTGAATCTTTCCCCATCCTACATGATGCTTTCAACTTTGAGGATCTTAAGTGAGAAAACAATTTTCTCGCATGATGTTTGTTGAACTTGAGGATAATATGGAGTCCACCAAGACTTAACCAACTCTTGGAAACACCCTCCTTGGTCCATATTGGATTGAATTTGAATGGATCATTTGATTTAGGAGTTCCAACATCAAACTCCAAAACAAGAGGATTTTGATCTAAACACCTATGGGGACTAATCTAACTTATGTTTCTATCAAATCTATTGAGTAAATATGTGAACACTATAAACCTATCCATCCTCTTCAAAATGTTGTTAAGACCAAACCTCTTATCCCTTCGTTTTAATCCCAAAGGTATAGGCTCATTGTACACCATCCAATATGTTCAAAATGATATAAGAAAAAGTCAGATAATGTGTCCACCCTTAACCTAAAGCCCCAAAATTCTCTAGAACATAAGGTCAAGTTTAGGTCCCCTCCCAAAACAACTTTTCCTTCTGCAAAATAGTCTAACTTCCCAATATTGAGTCAATAAATTCTAACCTCCATCATATCTCTCATAGATATTAAAAAGGAGTTATGCTTCAATTACAATCAGTTATATCACAGTCAGTTAGATTAGCGCTAGTTTGCATGATTCATGGGAGTGTAGGCGCCATTATTTACCTACCATCATCAGTTAATTGATTGTAGACTGATTTGGTTATCCTGAACTAACTAGTGAGCTCCAACTGTGATTATTTCCACTCTGTGTTAGTTAACTAATCAGTTTGAGTTGGTGAATTCGAATATTATCCACAATATTTGAATTTTATTCATTGTATTACCATTGTATTACTAGTTAATTATTGAAGATTACTGTTATGATAATTAGAGAAATACTTGTCTGATTTATGTGAAGCTTTTGTCATGAATTTGTTGTTCATCTTACATTGATTTGATAATTCCATGACATACTTGTTTTCATATAGCTCTCATTTTGTCCTGTAGATATATGGTTCATTAAATTTAACACATCATGCTCTAGTGTTCTCAAGTCAAGTGCCTCGGAAAACACCTGAGCCTTTTGGTTCTATTGTGGTACTAGTATCTCCATAGGTCAATAATCAGAAGGACCAGATTCTTCCTGTGACTCGGTCTAGAACGGTTCCCACGCGACCGTTGTTCTTACTTCTTTTATTGTGACACGCATAGTCTGCATTAAATATGTGATGCTTCTGACCAATTCGATATTCCTCTCATCAATCTTTTTATAAGTCTCATTGGAAACTTCCTCCATCCAATCAGTAATGAGGTTATAGTCATCATTGGTAAGGCCAACAGTTACAATTATTTTATCATACTTCCGCTTCTTATGACTCCTCTTCAATTCTTCAAATATTTTGCGCTTATCACCCATTTCTGGGTCCGTTAGGATCGCTCTAGACTCTTATTTTTTTTCATGGGGGGAGCTTCATGGGATTTCTTCTCCTTGTTGATTTACTACTTGATTTTGAGATGTTCCATGTCATGTTTCAGTCTCAACAGATATTTTATCATCTGCTATAGGTCGTCTCCCTTCTTCAGGTCAATTCCAAATTATTGTCTCAATATCTTTTTCTATTAGCTAAAACTCAGCATCCAACCATTGATTCTCGAGGTCTTGTCCTAGCTGCAAATGGATGTGGTGTGCCTCAATAGAAAATCTAACAATATTGTGGAACCTCTGGATAGTCTCTGCGGAAATCCTTGCTTGGTTCCCAATGTGATGCCTCAGTGCATCGGCATGTAGGTAAAGCTCAATGTTATTGTCCTTTTGTCGACGTGGATACTCCTTGTCAAACCATAGGTTCTGGTATCACTCCCCTTGACATGACACAGGCACGTCCACACCTTGATAGCTCAGTAGATCAACCCATACAACAAATGAGACCAAAATTATTATCCATGAATAGTGAAATGGTTTACCTTTCTCGTATGCATCGGTGGAATCTGATAACAACACGTTCAACAGGTCGGTCGACCAGTTCATCTGGACACCCGCAACACACTTCTCAACTAGGAAAATGGTTCTAATAATACACTGGTTCGGTTGCATCTTCCTGATAAAATTTCATGATAACACTTTCATTGCAAACCAAACAACAATATAATTGATAGAGGCAATGACAAAGCCTCTCTTATCTCTAGTTAGGTCATATTTCCCCTTCATCCGGGTATCTAGGCCTAAGTCCTGTTCCTTTCCAGCAAAGAACGGTGTTAGTTCGAGCCCTTCATAAAACAAACTATGCTTCAATTTTTCTTCTGCCAGGGAACCTTTTCGACCACCTTCTTCCATGTCATCCTCATCAGAGAAGCCTATATTTTCCTCCTCGACATTAGCATTCCTTCTAGCTTTCTTTAGCTGCATAAATTTATTGCTACCATATTTGGGATTATGGAAGCCAATAATATTGGCCTCCTACAACAACTCATAATTATCTTCATCAAGTTCCCAACTTTCTTTTGTGTCCCTTTTTCTCCCCTTCTTTTTCTTTGGCTTCATTTCTTATCACAGAGGTCATGTATAACAACATGATCAGTTCAGGAAACTTCCACAGATTATGCTCTATGAATCCCATCTTCTTTAGATTCGACAGAATGTCTGTGGTAACATCAATTATTTTCACAATGGTTGGCTTAACCAACGGATACTTGGAATTATTACTAATATTTACGCTAGGAGTATCATGTTTCCTTGGGGAAATGTATCCAGGGAACATGGCCGCGGACCCAGATCATGATGCTTTGGCACCATGGGTAGCTTTAAATCTTTATGGAGGAACAATTCCATGGCCATTGTGCTTCTTTCTTGGTGGCATAACTGGCTTCGGTCATGACACAACTTCTGGAGGTTCTTCAACAATGGGTGCAAGGGAAGGAACCTCCATGCCATATTTGGGAACAATTCTACTGCTCGATACATAAATGAATTTACTCAGTGAAACAACTTTGGGTACAAAGGTGTTGCAGACAAACGGCTCAGCTCAAAGGTTTACAAACAAATGAACATACTTTTGTGTGAATGTGGAAATAGGATTTGTGCATGCCACATGTTGTTCGCTCACACAGGTTTGCAATAAACGGAAAATGTGGTAACCAATTGTACCACATGGGGAAAACTTTCACATTATTTCAATAAACCTCCAAACTGATCGTCACTTTACTCATCATGATAGCGGGTAATTATTATTCATTAATGGCAGATGTGACCAAAAATTACGTCACTAAAATCTCTCGTTACTCGACTTAACTTCCCTCTAGTTGTCACTTGCGATAGACGTATATTTTGTGACAACATTTCTCTTGCGACAAACATATAGTCTGCGACAACATTTCTCTTGCGACATACATCTAGTTTGCAACAATATTTCATACTTGCGACAAAATTAAAACTTGTGACAACAACTATATATAATAATAAAAAAATCACACTTATATTTTCATTCAAGAAAAGTGTGTCTATCCTGATACGGTTTTACTCGACTTTCATTCAATAATCCTTTGAAGGTTGTACCATCTAACTTCAAAAATTGGAACGCACCTCCCTCGGCGATACATGTGATAACATATGGTCTCGTCTAGTGCGTTCGAAGCTTACCAGGATGCTTCAAAAATTTACTTTCATACAGGAGAACAAAATCACCAACCTAAAACTGTTATGGCAGTCATGCCAAGCCTTATGTTGCTCCTTCTCAACTTGTTGATGATATCCTAAGTGTTGTTGGCATACTTTCAAGGTTCATGCATAAACCTTGCGAAGGACACTGGTCAGCTGCAAAGAGGGTTCTAAGATACTTGAAGGGGACTCAAGACGT
>LPNX011225577.1:147407-206895 GCA_001517045.1 Pseudotsuga menziesii
TGAAATCAGGCTGAGAAGATACTGGCTCAAAGGTCCAAATGCAGGAACTTCTGATTCATTCGCCATTTTGCCAGGCTACGCTGACAACGTTAGGACCAATGAGAGAGGAGAATTCTGGGTGGCAATGCACTTCCGTCGCAATGCAATGACGCACTTCCTGGGATTGCATCCTCGCTTGAGAATGTTGTTTCCCAGACTGCCCGTGTCTGCAGAGCACCAATACAAGGGACTTGTTGGTGGAACAGTTCATGGCATTATAGCCAAGTACAGTGCCGACGGAGAGCTTATTGACGTGCTGGAGGATAGCGAGGGAAGAGAACAGTGAAAGCAGAAAGAGAATTTTTCAGGACGAGGAGGAATACTTGCAGGCGAAGAAGGGTACTGTGCATCAGTTTTCTGGGAGTTGAAAATTGCTTGTTTTGCAGATCTCGGACTTGGTTATTTTAGAAGGAAAACAGCAGGTCTTTTCCCCAATATTTACAGTGCCATTATTTTGGGCGAGGAACAACTCACATAACTTCAATTGCAGCTGCTTAGCGCCTTAAGCAATTTGTTCGCGATTATGGTCACAATGCATTAGCAGAGCTCGAGCGTAAGTGGCGGTGGGCGGTCGTATGATGAGGGAATTGTGTTGAACACTAAACATTAAATGTTAAATAAATAACATAATAATAAAATAAATGCTGATGTCATAGTAACCATGTGTCAAGTGAAAACCAGATACCAAACTTCAAAGCTGACATCATTCCTGATTGGCCAATTAAAAGTTGACAAAATAGCAAAGGCAAATATTTTTATTAAAATTTTAAAATATTTTTTGGCAAACTCCAAAGCTAAACTATAGAAAACAGATTTTAAATTTTTGGTCAAAGGGCAACTAATAAAAGGTCAAAAAGCAACCGATTGCTATATACCTGATGTGGCAGGTATAATAACTTGCCTTTTATATATTTGGGGAAAAATAAAATCTTTAAAAAATTAACAAAACTTTGAGGAAAGCAATGCAGAATATAACTTAGGAATCGCCGTATGTGGGAATCGAACCCACGACCAACTAACTTGCCCTTTATATTTTTGGGGAAAAATATAATAATTTAATCTTTAAATTTTTGAAAATAATTTGGAAAAAATAAAATCTTTCGAAAATTATGTAGCAAACATTTGGGAAAAGCAATGCAAAACAAATAAGGAATCGCACACTTTGGGAAAAGCAATGCAAAACAAATAAGGAATCGCCGTCTGTGGGAATCGAACCCACGACCACGTGGTTAAAAGCCACGCGCTCTACCAGCTGAGCTAAGACGGCTTTACGTAAAAAATTTGGTTTTAGTATTAATAATTAACTTTCTTTCATGACCATACAAAAGTGACAAGTTATCTGAAGAAATTTTGAAAAGATTTTCTACTCATTAGAACACGCCAGAGGTATTTCATTTCAAATTGCAAAGCCGCTAGGGCAAACCGCTAATATTAAATAGGTAAATTGAAGAACCAATTATGATATTTAATTATTAAAGGTAACGATTCATTAAAATAATAAACATATCCTATGATGTATTCACCTCGCCATTACTCAAATTTTTTACTTTCAAGTATAATTAAATTGAGAAATTTAATGGATTTAATCATCTTTTAAATCTAGGTAACTACCTCTTACATTTTAGGAAATTTGTTTCTTTTATATTGAACCAAGAAGAGTTGCATTAGGTCTCTTATTGTTATTTTTTATATATAAAAAGAAAAGAAATTTGAATTTGTGAGGCAACTAGTGTTTAAACACTTTTAATTAGGTTATTAAATTAAGAAACATAAAAACCATAAAAAAAGTCATTAGAACTTTGGATGAATCCTAAAACCAAAAAAGACTTTGTTGGTAATGAATGGATAGGAGTTTCAATCATTTATATGCCACACCGAAGAACATTAGAGAAAGAGACTTTTGAGCCATTGTTAAGAAGAGAAGGAAGAAATTCACATTATGTGGTGTGGGCAAGTTTTGGGGTAATAAATAACTAGTCTAACTTGTTTTTTTTCACAAGAATTATTGGATGGAAATCATGTTGTCTCGGTGAAATGTTGATAAAATTTTGAAGAAAAAAAAAATATATTTTTAAATATTTTTATAATTTTTAATTTTTAATGGTTAATATTTAATATTCTTTTATTTGAGAATTAAAAGATAATTTTAATATTCTTTAATAAGTTAAAGGTAATTTTAATATTCTTTTATTTGAGAATTAATATTTTTCATGTAATATTATAATCTTGAATTCCTGATGTATTTGCATGTTTACTTCTATCATATTTTATGTTAGCTTTGTTAGTAAGAATGAAAATACCTCTATGCACTGTGTAGCTATGTTTCAATGGCATAATGACGATGGCAAGATGTATTATGATAAAATGAATGTAAATTACATGTTAATTAGAGTACCATATAATGACAATTTTTAAAGTTGTTTATTTTCAACATTCTACATGTTATTTAGAGTACCATATAATGTCAATTTTTAAAGTAGTTTATTTTCAACATTCTACAAATTATAGCATACCATAGGTTGACTTCAGTAACCACATTACAACATGCATGTAGCACATCTTAAGCTCTAAATACAATGAATTGTGTAGCATTATTATAGATCAAACATAATCTAAATGAAAATACCATCAATGACAAAATTATGGTTTGTTTATAAAAATTGTTTGTTAAAACAAAAACAAAAAATAACTACTTTATAATATTTAGTATTAGAGTATTGTTCATCTCAATTAATTAACCAATATAGATCCATCTTAAATATGACTCTACCAAGCGTCAAGAGGGATCAAGTTCTCTTGAGGTGCAAACCCTTTTTAATTTACAAAAATATGTAATAAGTATTCCTACTTGGGAAGGAAATGACCAACTTGCTTAAGTGATTTCAAAATAGGGTAAATATCAATAGAAGAATGAGCTAAGTAACATTAATAATCATATAATCAAATAGTTTTCCAAAAATTGCTTACTTGTCTTTCTTTAAAGCTAATAATGAATATTAAGAGTAGTTAATGAGTAAAATAATCCATATAAAATGAGAATAAATTGGAATTTGAAAAACATTTTACCATGTTATGAAGATTTTAAACATTTATCCAAATGTTTTTGAAAAATGACTTGTTTTTCTCTATAACTAAAAATGAGCATTTACATGTTAGGGTTAACCTTGACTTGGGAATGAGCAAGGATGTAAGTGGTTTAGGGCACATGGTTTTAGTGTCCCCTAGTTAGTTTCTTGCTAATTGTATTTGCATTTAAAGAACCTTATAAATATGGTTGTAATATTCCATTGTAATTTGCCAAAGTGAGGAGGAGAGATGCTCTTGGTCCAATAATAAATCTATTATCGCTATTATTTTGTAATTTATTTTCTATCACATATTTTATTCCTAAATTTGATATATAATTACATAAATGTATTTTACAATTTAACTAATTTAAAATTAAATTTTATATGTTCTTGATTTTATAATTTTTCTTTAATTGAATTTTATTACTAATATTTTATTAGTCACTTTGTAAGATTGTGATATGGTTGTCCATATTTATATGAGTATAATATTTTTTATTTTTTATTTTTTGGAATTTTTTTTTTTTATTTTTTACTTTTTATTTTTATTATTTTTATTGAGCCGACATGTGCCATTACAAACGGGATACATCTCACCCATTTGAGCTGTAGAAAGCGCCTATCTACACAATTAACTTCTTAAAATGAAAAACATTATTACAAACTCAAACATAAAAAATAATAATATCAATAAACAACTCACAACTTCATTATTACAAACTTAAACATAAAATAAATAAATAATAAACACGGGTTTAGTCACTCGACCAGTTATGCAAATTATGTAATTTGATTTTTTATTCCAATTCTTCTCACATATCCAGTGCAATTTTGTGTAATCATAATTCATGCGTCCTTGAAAAATGATGGCTTTTGATTCAAGAAGTTGTTGGAAGCAAGCATATATGATATAACCTTTTTCAAGATATTTCTATTGAAATGTCTGTTTCTGTAATATTTACACTGTAGGCATTTTTCTTTATGAAGTTTGCTTCGAAAACACTGTTCACTTCGTCGTCCTTCTCACAAATAAGATAATACCACGTGTTCAATGTTTGTATGTTGGTTTTCGTGTTTATCTACTGTGTTGTCGTGTAGGTGGTGGAGCCGACGGAAGAGGTGGTGGCGCGCCGCTACATTCCTTTTCTTTCCTGCGGAATTAACCTTTTTAGCGGCGGCGGATGGTCGTAGGGGTTTTGAGGAGGAGGACTTGGCTGCTTTTCTTTGCGCCATTCCAAGCGATGACTGCAAGTAGGCCCTAAACAGGAAGAGGGAAACGGAGACTAAGTAAAATTGGCAGTTTCTGGGCGGTCTTCCATTATAACACGAAGGATATATATGGTGGGCATGAGAGGGATATTTCACGAAGAAGCTTCAAACCTTTCGCGATAGCTATTAAACTACCTTGTAACATGTGGACGCCAAACGTATGTATTTCGACTGGCTCCTTTTTCAAGACTAAGTTTATTTAATACAATCACTTGTCGAAATTGAAGGGTTAGCCGACTAAATCTTTTTAACACAAATTTGTCGTTAAAATTGAATGGTTACCTGTTCAAGCCTGGGATACAGTAACCTTTTCAACAACTCATTATTCACTTACTCTTAAGTTATGATTTTTGAGAGTCGAAAGGTAATTAAGGATTTAATATTTAAGATATTACGGTTAGATAAAATTATAAAAATTAACCATATTTCTATTACAAATTCTAATATAATTTTTGTGGAAATTTTAGCATTATTTTAGATCTCTATTAAACACTTGCATACAATAATGTGGAAAAAAATGTGAAAGTGCTTCTAAAAGTTTTGGCCTTTGAATTTGTCTATAGATTAACAATTATAGTTTATATAATAATAATTTACATAAATGTTAATTTTTCAAAAAAATTGTGAAAGTGCTTGTAAAAATTTTGGCCTTTGAATTTATCTATATATTAACAATTATAGTTTATATAATAATAATTTACACAAATGTTAATTTTTCTCTCACTACATTTTGTACTTTCGATAGTCCTTTCAGTGCATATTACTTTGTTGTAAGGGATATATATTAGAATCCAATACTATATATGTAAAAATAGTAAGCCATGTTCTACATTTAAAAGTTGATGAAAATTTATTTTTATTTTATTATGAAAGAATAAGTTGATAAATAATTAGATTTTTTTTATTAAACTTGTTTAAATTAGAAAAAAATTATATCTCTAATTATGGGTAAAATAGGTTTTATTGATCACTTGAGTTTAAAGATCTTGAAAAGATGAACATAAAGAGACAAACATAGAATCTATGGTTTAATTATATTGGGTTTGTGGTTGTATGTTACAAATAACTTTTGGGCTATATTTTTTATTTTATTGAAATTTATTTTTATTAATTGAAATTTACATTAAAAAAGCATATATCCATAAAAATAATCCCACAAAATCATGAATGGTTTAATTCTTGCTTTGTTTAAAAAATTTATGCTTTTGAAACTCAAAAAGTCAACCAAAATCTATAGAAATAAAAATAATGATAATATGGATTTAGGATTGGAATGAATCTGTTGAATGAATATGTTTGATAATGATAATTGACATGGATTCTAAAAAAAATCTCATTTTATTATTATTGAAAATTAGAAAATTTGGAAAACATGTTATATTCATAGTTTTAATTCGTTTGCATGTCATACATTTCGGAACTATTGAACATGCTTTCATGGATAGATTAAAAAACATTTCATTATTTTACAAACTAGGTTGGCATTTATATCAATAAGAAAGTTTAAAATTTGTAATGCATGATGACACTTTAATTCTTCAAAATATTTTATCAAATGCAAAATTCTCCTAATTATTAGAGACACGGGACCATCAATTGATGCATGCTTGGAGACAAGGTGTCTAAAGAAAATCATGGAATCCCCAATTAGAAGCAATTTATTTATATTTCTCTTCAAGGCTAGCATGAGGCCTTGCCAAACAACAAGGTATTATGCTTAATTTCGCATGTTTTCTCCCAATGATTCTGCTTGATTGTTCATGTTTTCTCCCAATCCTCACAAATAGTTCTACTTCTGGAGTCCCTCGAGGTCAAAAAATCACCATTCCCCCAACATCTGCCACCCATGGCTATGATATTTAATGTTGAAGATAAATAAAAAAATATCGAAGGATATGCTAAGAAGCTTGAATACTATATTAAGGAACGCTTAAGATAGGGTAACAATTCTTGTTCATGTGCATCTTCAAAGGAGAAACCTTTCAATGAACAATAATCCTTTTTTATAACTACCTAGAAAACCCTAACCCTAATACCTAATGGCCCCTACATCAATCAACAACATGAACAATCAAGCAGAATCATTGGGAGAAAACATGAAAAACTTAAGCAGAATCCCTTATTGTTTGGAAAGGCCTCATGCTATCCTTGAAGAGAAATATAAATAAATTGCTCCTAATTGGGGATTCCATGATTTTCTTTAGACACCTTGTCTCCAAGCAGGCATCAATTGATGGTCCTTTATCTCTAATAATTAGGATAATTTTGCATTTGATAAAAGATTTTGAAGAATTAAAGTGTTATCATGCATTACAAATTTTAAACTTTCTTACCGATATAAATGCCAACCTAGCTTCTAACCTCAACCAAGGTAAATTGATACATGGTGGTGAATTTGATTGCAACATCTAAGCAAGAGGATTGCATAAGAGAAAGCACAAGAAACCCACTTTGGAGGGACATCATGCCACCGGGAAGACTTGAACCCAACTAAAGATGTTATATATACATAGTAGGGTGTGATTCTGTCGCTGCTTCGTGACAAACATTTTTGAAGGATGTATAACATTTTAGATTCACATGAGATTTTATCTCTATCTATAGATTGATTAGTTAGCTCTTAGTAATATATGTACAATTGGAATTCAACATTAATAATTAATAATACAACTATAAGATGTTAATATAAAACAATCAATAAATAATAAGTTGCAAAAACCTTACAAATACAACATTAAATAATTTTGACATGTTTAATGCATTAGTGACATATATTATGTTTCATAATCATAACATTACCTCATTTTAACATGTTTCATGGATCATTAACATATTTTTCATTTGAGATTATATTGCATAGTTCCTTGGGTAAGGCATATGAGGACTCTACATGCGAGGCTTTGATCTCAAACATGAGGTATTTACAAAGTGGAGCTTTCGTGGTCCATCTCAATTATTAAATCACAACCAACTGAATATATATGATATAATACTCCATACTTTAATAATTAAGTTTAAATTAAATAGTAAAAAGGAGTTGTTATCCTTCTTAGGTAAAATCGAATTCTTATTTTTTACTTATTCAATCTTAAAAACCAATTCTTAATTGGAATTTTAGATTTATATATTATATAAATTAACTTGTCTCTAATCCAGGAGTTGTGTAAGGTCAAAATAGAGTTTTGTAAGGTCAGAATAGTTTGCATATGATATTTCCTTTGTGATAGACTTGAAATTTGAAGATAGGAAAATAATTAAACCATGAGCTTAAAATGTCTCCTTATGGGTTTTCTCCACACTAACGTGTGTAATTGAATTTATATGAAATTTGTAGTATCATAAGTATATTAAGTTTGTAGATTGTATCTATGTTGTTGTTTATTGGAAAATTTGTTGTATGGAAAACCAAAAACCAACTCCTAAGTTAAAAAAATATATTATGTGTATTAAAGGTAATTGTTGATTTAGTTATTTAACATGGAAAATGAGATGTTGTTGAAGGGGACAGTAAAGTCATAATATTACTAAATAGAGACATTCAAAATCAAATGAATGGAAAAAAAATTCTTAAGAACCAAGCAACACAGATACAAAGAATACATGGAGGATGATGATGTTGTTTTTATAGAAAGGCCTTTACGAATGCCATAATTTGCATGGAGAACATGAATGTTAAATCACTATTGAATCTTCTCCTTGTTTTCTTGGAAACCAGTCCCCACCTTCACCTGAGGCGTATAAAGTCAAGAAGGCAAGAAAAACTCCCTAGAACCTTAAACAAATGGCTAGACCAGGGCATTCAACAACGTACCCTAATTAGTGGTAGACAATTCAACCAAAATTAACAGAGAAAAATTCTTGGTTTTCAATCCAAGATAATAAAACAAATTAAGTCTGGCACCATTTTTCCCATAAGCAACCAACATTATGAAATTTTAAATGATCAACATTTTATGGATCATGTATTAAAAATCACGAAGCCAAGAATAGTTGTACACTATAGTTGTTATACACTATATTCTAATATTCTTATTTTGTCTAGTTGGGGCCTATAGTTGTTATCTCTACCATCAATGCCATAGTTTTTATACACTATATTCTAAGATTAAAAAAAATTCCACGAAAGCCCACGAGTAGTATCACTTTCAAAATAAGACCTCCAACCATGATTCAATCCACGTGTTTACATTCCCTCTCTTCTCACATATAGTTCTCCCACAAATCCACCAAGATCAGTCGTATGGAAAAACAGGGCCTTCAATCATGGAGATTTGAAGCTCCCTCACACAACAAATAGAATTATCAAGAAAGAGCAAATAATTGGTTAGAATGAAATCATTGTTTTCTAATTATTGTTCTTTTTTATCTCGCATAGACCAGTATCAAGAGTTAAATAGAGCATGATTGGGAGAATTTTTACTCGCTGCAAGCCATGACTATCAATTAAGTAATAGATCTATTCACTAGCCCCTCCTCAGATCATGGAGCATTGAATGTCTTGAACTTGTTTGGCTTGGATCTAGATCATTTACTTTAGATGATCACACCAATGTAGAGATCGCTCTGTTGTAATAATATACATAAGCAATCCAAGATAAAAAATTAAAAAAATAAATAAATAAATAAATCCTAGATAGTAAAAAAATTAAGTCTGGCACCATTTTTCCCATAAGCAAACAACATTATGAAATTTTAAATGATCAACATTTTATGGATCATGTATTAAAAACAATTAAATAGACAAAATATAAATCACATTGATTTAGCTCTTCACTTCTTGAGAGCTTGAGTACATTTTGATGTAGTATGCACAAATGCTTTAGAAATTCCACCAAACACATGACCTTTTTAGAAGGTTTCAAAAGGTGTAGAGTTATTAGACCAATGGGATTTACTTTGTTGTATTCCCTGCCATGAACTATATGATGTATTCAAGTAGAGCATTTTTTAACTCATACAAGTGAGGTTATGGAATAAAGAAGGATATTTATAAATTTTAAGAGACCTGAGAAGTGCCCCTACTTATGTATCTAAAAATATCACGTGAAGGCAAAGATTATACCTAGACCCATAACCCTTTTAAAATATAAAATAAAAAACATATCAATCTTACTTCCACCACCAATCTTTTTCATTTTTGTCACCTTCAACCAGCTTCCTTGTTGATCCCTCTAGACCTAACCTATTTTATCTCATTTCCCTTTCATTGTTTTAATTCTCATTAGATGTCACAAAAGAAATATTCTTTCCTTGCCATGCTTGAACAAAAAGGACTTGCCTCAGCTACTATCCTCGATTCGGTTGGTTCTTCTCTTTATCCAGTGGACTCTCCTCGTCTTGTTGTTGGTCGGCCTAATGACATTAATGTTGAATTTATTAAACTTCAAATGTAGGTGATATATAGCTTGCTTTGAGGTTTTCTATTGGCTAAATTGAGGGGTTTTGTAACAAATACTTCATTGGTGTCTCATTAGATGATGGCACCAATGTAGAGATTGCTTTGTTGTAATAATATGCATAAGCAATCCAAGATAATAATAAAAAAATCAATCCAAGATTTAAAAAAAAAACAATTAAGTATGAAACCATTTTTCCCATAAGCAACCAACATTATGAAATTTTAAATGATCAACATTTTATGGATCATGTACTAAAAAAATTCAAAGCTATAAATAGACACAATATAAATCACATTGATTTAACTCTTCACTTCTTGAGAGCTTGAGTACATTTTGATGTAGTATGCACAAATGCTTTAGAAATTCCACCAAACACATGCCCTTTTCAGAAGGTTTCAAAAGGTGTAGACTTATTAGACCAATGGGATTTACTTTGTTGTATTCCCTGCCATGAACTATATGATGTATTCAAGTAGAGAATTTTTTAACTCATGCAAGTGAGGTTATGGAATAAAGAAGGATCTTTATAAATTTTAAGAGAGATGGTAAGTGCCCCTGCTTATGTATCTAAAAATATCATGTGAAGGAAAACATTATACCTAGACTCATAACCCTTTTAAAATATAAAATAAAAACATATCAATCTTACTTCCCACCACCAAGCTTTTTCATTGTTTTCACCTTCAACCAACTTCATTGTTGATCCCTCTAGACCTAACCTATTTTATCTCATTGGGCCTTTCACTATTTTAATTCTCATTAGATGTCACAAAAGTAATATCCTTTCCTTGCAATGCCTGAACAAAAAGGACTTGCCTCAACTACATTATGGTATGTCTCTCCTTGAGGCTTCCCATTTGGTTATGCTTCTTCCTTCATAATATCAAAAGTATGCAATGTTTCAAGTACACAATCCATCCTTAGCAAAACTTGGGGATTCTTGTGTCTTCTCCCACTGTCAAACATGTTCAAAACTCCCTTCTTTAGGGACATCCAAACCATGGTTATGACCTCCCTTCCAAATTATTTTCCATCTCCACTAATAATCACAAAATTGTACCTAACTTTTTTCCATATCCATTATCTAGATCCAAAATCCATTTAGAATTTCTCTATGGCATCATAAATTTCTTTATTCTATGCCCAAAAAACTTTTGATGATCCTAACACGTCATGGCCCTCCACAAAACTCACTTATGATCTACTCTCAAATGAAGCTTTATTTTTTCTCCCCATAACGCGAATGGCCTATATGTTTTCTATGAAATTTACATGATTCTTTTGGATGTATTTTCATTTAATTGATTTCTTTCATCTTTTCCACAATCTTTTATGTCTGGCCACATAACATCTTCCTTGGATTAACTTATTAGTTTAAATAGTTGCATTGCTTTCGCAAAACCTATTTTGAAGAAAACACAAATGTATTTGTTCTTAGAACTATATAACCTCTCAAGAAAACAACCATGCTATAATTTAATTTCCTTCCCAACAACAAGAAAAACATATACAAACATTTTCTTTCTCTTCCAAAACAATGTGCCCAAATCCGGCTTACACGATCTCCTATCTAAACTCGGCCCTCCTTTAAAAGCTCATACAACTACATAAAATAGTTTTTTCCAGCCATCAAAGTGTCTCAATAGATTACATAGAAACTGTTCAAGAAAACAGTCCCTGCTATAATGTTTTCAACACTACATAAATGCCGACAATATGTTTGAAATGAGACTTCATAGGATCAATACCTTTGGAAATATCTACACTCTCATCTGAAGGGATGCATAATCATTAGACTTATTTGATGTGTTCAACTACCTGTCCATCCTTTGATTCCAACAATGACCAAACTCTACCCTCAAGCTCTACACGTTTTTTGGAAAGGCTATCGAAGGTGGCATTAAGCTCTCATGTTTGAGAGAAGTAGGGAAAGTAAAGGTAAACTTTGAAGAAATCTGTTTTTCTATTGACGGATCACCATGACATGTTCATTAAAGCCTCTCTGTAAAGGTTGTCCTTTTCTTTCCATGTTATGATATGAACCTCTGGTTGCTAATGTCAACTTAAGCTTCTTCATCTACCACAACATTGTAGAGTTGAATGATCTAGGTAATACAATCTTAAAGGCACATATATTGTTCTTGGTAGATTTTTATTGGAATGTTGTGGGGATACGAGTAGATGTGATTATTGCATATACTTGTTGTGCCTATTAATTGGAATGAAATTGCCCAAATATCTAAGACAATAAAATCTATGTAGAATTCTCCCTAGAAATATGGAAGTTCTTGATCCCATGTAGTAGGAGATATTTTATGGTATCACATATTGGCAATTGTGCATCTTGTTAGAGTTCATTCCCATGGAAATGGGATATAATATGTTGGCACCACGAGATGTTGTAACCTGTATGTTATTTGGAACACAACACTAATTTCATTTATCATGGTATTTTAACCATATATAGGATATAATTTTCTTTGTGTGCTAGGACATTAGTACTGTAAATTCCATTGCCTCAAGAAGAAATAAATGTTTGTTAGTCAACTAATCAATTGCGAGGGATAAAATTTCATTGCTTTCTCATATGCACAATGCTTCTAATTTTTTATTCTTGTTTGTTTGTCTGCCATCTAACATCACTTTAGAGGTTGGGAACAATTCATGGCAACTGGATCTTTAGTTCATAGAGTCCAACTACACATTTTCTATGTTGATTCTGGATGTCTTCATGAATTCATATTTTACTCATTTTGTTTCCTAGTATTTGTACTTTTCTTGTCAAGCAGCTAAAAAATGTATTAAGAAGAAACAAGGTGGAACAATCACTCATATATTCACTCAATATAACTTTTATTGAAAATACATATGATTAGAGAGTGAATGATATTTATTATGTTATCTTTCCAGGTCATAGTTTGTAAGGAGACCCAAAGCACATAACTTATGTTTATGAGAAAGTGACTTGTACTGTTCAATAATTGATACCTTAAATAGTATGTACTGAGGATTGTGTTTATGTTTAACTCTGTTGCAGAGATCATTTCAGTGTTACTCTCTTACATTCTTCTAATATGTGCCTTTCGTTTGTTGGATACGATGGTATCGTGGAGAGATTTCATTTTTTCAGTCCAGGCAATGAGAACTCAAGTGGGGTAATTGAAGCGCTTTCATATTTCAGGTATTTTGCAAGATGTTTTTTTTTAAGGTTACATAGTGTCAAGCTCTCATATTTCCTGTTGTTAGAGAAGTCTAAGTTGGTTGGAGATGAATTGCTCTCAAAGGTAGACTCCTAGCTATAGTTTGTGAATATATTTAAACTCCCCCATATAAATAATAAAAGACATTGCCTACAGACTAGGAACACTACATTCTTTTAATCATTGTCGCATGTAACACAAAATTTAAAAGTATCATATCATTTACAAACATTTATATACACTGCCTCAATTTAATCTTCATTTTTTGCCTCCATTTACCCTCTAACAACTACCTTATCGGCGTATTATTACACCTTCTTAGGGCAATTGCTAGTATATTTATATTTGGAAGTATTAACACTATGTTAATAAATAAAAAATGTGAGTACACGTCACTATTTATTTCTTGTTTGTTTTGAACGCTACATAATGTGCGTAGGATATTGGAAATCAAAGCGTATATGAATAGAAGTCTTTTTGATTTGTAAGATTCTCTTGTTTCAATTGTGATATCAATATTTAGAAATATTTTATCTTGTTTGAATTGTGATATCAATATTTAGAAATATTTAGTAAATCAGCATTGGCTTGAATTGTGATACGATATCAATAATTAAAATTGTGTTATTAATATTTAAAAATATTTAGTAAATCAACATTGGTTAGTAAACAATCATTTATTGATATTTTTTTACAAGGTATTATAACGATGGCACATAGGTTAGTGTGCTTATTTTTGTGTAGATTTTCATAACTTAGATGGTATTCGGGTATTTGGTGACTCAAAAGTCTTTGATGATTGGGTTTCAAATGATAACTTTGTTAACATCCTTCATCTCTCGGCTTGGATGAAAAATATAAGGCAGTTGATCAATAAATTTGTGGATATATCATTTTGTCATGTTTTCATAGCACATGACCAGTCAACAAATTTCCTCTAAAAAAACTCTTAAGGTAAAGGACGGCTTTATATTCTCTGAATTTTAGGAGAATGGTTCTCTTATTTTAGAGGAAATATTTGGATTTTCAGACTTAGCTCTTTGTGGCCTCTGCTCTTGAATCTTTCATGTGTCTTTTTTGGGCATATCTCTATCTTTTTTGGCCATCAATTTTTTATGAGGATTCATCTTGTTGTCGCTTGGTACTTCTACTTTGTCTACGTGTCTCTATAAATGTTGTTGGCCTCTAAAGGTCATTGTCACCTTCCTTGGTTCTCTTCTATGTACTTTTGTCTATATCTACATATACTATCAATAAATTGTATATGATATAGTTTTTTTTTTCCGTGTGAAAAATAAGTCTAGTGTGGCATCGCTCAATTGGGATAGTAAAATTTAGATATGTATCAAAATGTTAAATTTGATTTTATCATCCATTAGTAAATTTATATAAAGGTTTTTAAAAACTTTATATATATATAAGTAAAATTCTTATAAAGGAATTAAAAAAAGCATCTCGATATTTTTTATGTTTATTGGTTTTTATTATAATATACAATGTTCGTAAATTTTTTAATATGGCTGACTAAACAAAATGCATCCATGTGCATGAGTGATGATATCTTCCCAACATTACTACATATTTATGTCATGTCAATCATGTTCCCAATGTTTTATGATTTGTTTTGACATGTCTATAAGGAGAAGCTGAGTGATGATATCTTCCCAAACATTACTACATATTTATGTCATATCAATCATGTTCCTAGTGTTTTATGATTTGTTTTGACTTGTCAATAAGCAGAAGAAATCAATTAATTTTTGAAGTTTAACCCTTTTTACAACTCTAGAATAAATCACAACAAATAATTTGAGTTGATTTCATAAATTTTGGAATGTTTTCCTCATAAAATCATTCATTGTTCAAGTGGGTAACCAAAATAGCTCATTACTAACAGAAAATCGCTACTACAACGCACTATGATGGATTGCACACTATGATGGATTGCAAGGTTTTCAAAATATTTTGAGTTGATGTCATAAACTTTAAATGTGTTTTCTCATAAAATCACTCAAAATAGTTCATTATTAATAATAAAATACAAGTTAAATGAAAAGAAGTTAATGGCTACTACAACACAATAAAATGGATTATAAGGTTTTCAAATTATCCTTTTTGTATAATAATAAACTCAACACAAGACTTTCTAGCCTACCTGTCTACTAGTTTGCCCTGGTCCCCCTCCCCAAGTCTATCTTAAACAAGCTCAGAAAATTAATTTTTTCCTTCCTGTGGGGAACCAAGGGGGGAAGCAAATGGTTTCATCTCATGGACTGGCAATCTCTGTCTAAACCTCTTAACCATGGTGGTTGCGGGATTAAAAACTTAGATTGGTTCAGTATGTCACTCAAAATTAAATCTTTCTAGATGGTCCTTAATGGGAAAGGCTTATGGTCATAGGTGATCACCACAAAATACTTGAAGAGCACATATCTGGAGTCATGGCTCAGATCCAAATGTTTCACTGTGAATGGTCCCTCGATTATATGGAATGGATTCCTCCACACACTCACATGGCTGGGTAGATCACTTTCCTGGCAGGCTGGCAATTGAAGAAATATACAGGTGGGTATTGACCCAATCATTGGCACTAGCTTGTCTCCATTTCTCCCTTAGGATCTTATCTTCTTTTTGCAAGACTGTGGTATCACCACACTGCAGCATGCATGTAATCCATTTATGGCATCCCCAAACTACTGGTTATCTTCTGTGGATCTAAACTTGGGTGGAGCCTGGGCCCTTTCATGGAATGACTATGTCGTAGGCTTGGAGTATGGGGGTATAAGGTTAAAAGATCACGCAGACAAGCTCCTTTGGACTGTCAATCAAAAGGACGGGAATGCTACTACTGCCCTAGAATATGATCATATGATTAATGCGACACTCTCTCCAGTCGAGGACTCCTTAGAAAAATTCCTCTGGAACTACACTTTCCCATGGAAACTTAAATGCTTTAGCTGGTTATTACTCAATGGTAAGATCCTTACTTGGGAAAACCTCATGAAAAGAGGTTGGTCAGGTCCGAGTATCTGTGGATTATGTAAGGCAGGAGAAGACTTGATAAAACATGTTTTTGTTGACTGATCATTCACGGTTTCAATCTTCTCCAAATACTGCAATCTTTACAATTGCGACCCATCAAGGTTTGGCATGCCCCTCAGGGACAGTATAGAGTACTGGTTTTCCTCTCAAAATCACCATGCAGCACATAGGTATCTTCCCTTTTATGTGTTCTGGTGTATTTGGCTCGGGAGGAACAAAGCTCTCTTTGAAAATAAACCTGTCAGATTTGTGGATGTTGTTCACCATATAGATTACTTTATGCATTACTTTCCAGTCTCTAGGACATAATCCAGAGTATAGAACATTGGTCTGGCCCCTGTTTTGTGCTATCCGTGTCGGTTCTTCTATGGTGATGTTACTAACTCAATAGGAGGGGCTGGTGCATTAATAGCTATCAATAATCTACATGCACTCACCTTCAAGATGGGATGTGGTCCATCTACCAATACCAGAGCAGAGCTACTAGCCCTCTGGACCCTCTTTGTGGTTGCAAAGTCAATGGGTCTGCCTTTAAAGAAAATTTTTGGTGACTCTCAAGTCATCATAAACTGGGCCTGTGGTAAATATAAACTCACTACTATTGAACTTTCTCATTGGTGTACTGAAATCAGAGACCTGATCCAAGATTCAACAAATGTTGACATCAGTCATGTATTCAGGGAGCATAACCAGAGAGCAGATTTCCTGTCCAAGGATGCATTACTCTTGAAACCCGATCTTTGTGCTTTCTCTGAATTTTATGACAACACTCTGTGTTCAAGTGGTATAATGAAGCTCTTTTAAGAGCTAGTGCTGGAGCTTTTTCTCCCTTTTTCTTTGAGCACTAATATTTGGTTTTTTCATTTTCATGTCTCGTTCGGGGATCATCTTTGGAGCATACAGTCTGGTTGGATCCTTTACAGAGGAAACTGACAACAGAGCTTTGGGGGTTGTTGAAGTCTGGTTGGATAGTATCTTGGAAGGATATATCACTGAGTTCATGGTTGATATTACTAAGTCCTACAACGAAGCATAAAGGAAATTCTTCAACGGTCCAAGAGGTAGGTTATTACTGTCTTTACAATTGTCAATTAAGATGCTTGTCTGCGAAAAGGGAATACTGAAGATGCACCTCGAGTAGTAGAACTCTGGTGTGTGGGGGCTATGGATACCGTGAATAAATGGGGGAGACGAATGGAATGATAAGGGGTATATGGGTGCAAGTTACGATGAGACTATGAGGGAATTCAAGGAAGCAAGTGGTCTTACGAGAGGAGGAGCAAGGTTTTGAAAAGAGAAGAGGCAGAGGACAGGGGAAGGTCCTGCTGCAATCCAAACGCAAGACCGCAAAGGAAGACCACACGGGACTAAGTGACCCTACAGTGACAACGAGGATTACTAGACCCAGAATACTCCCAGGATAGTGATAAGATCAACCCCCAATAGCAACGTACCCATGCATCGACGCACTACATTACAATCAGGAAGAAATGCAAGTACTACATCGATGTGTCCGACGTGCCAGCAACACTCTAATAGTAGTAGTAGATCAACATATGTAGGAAGGATTCCAAGAATGGTGGGTGATGATGCAAACTTACCTTTGTTCCATGGGAACGGGACTGAGGATCCAAAGAAATACTAGTTTCTCTGTGAAGCAGTATGGACTGTTAGACAAACTGTGGATGATGTTGTTAAAAAGGGCTAATTGGCGATGACCCTTTGGGGTCGCGCACTTGATTGGTACATGAAATTTGTACAAGTTCCTACGTGGACTCTGGCAAAGACACTGGCAGAAGTCAGGAAAGGACTTATTGAAGAATTCAAAAAACCAAATTCCAAAGCGTAGTATATTACAAAACTGAAGGAAATTAAGCAGTATCCCAATGAGACTATATGGGACTTTGATCAAAGATTCAAGACACTAATGGAAAGAGTCAGTTTTGAGATGAGCGACATTCAACATAAGGAATGGTTCATTGCAAAATTGTTAACTCATATCAGACTACCACTTATGCAACAAAATATTGCGACACAGAGCAAGGATCTAGAGATCGCCATGAAGCTGGAAGCTTCACCCATTGGAGAAAATGCAGTTGGTATGAGTCAAATTCAGACGCAGTTGGAAAACTTGACGCTCCAGTTGCAAGATATTAAGAAGGGAAAGGAACAACGTGAGGATCTCTGGTGCACTCGATGTCACGCAGATGGACATACTAAGGATACTTTCCCAGATTTCTGAAACTACCTATTATCAGGGGCGTCGAACCCTTTGAGATGTGGTAGTGCACCGTGGTGCTGCATCTGTCAAGTGTATGGGAATCGACATGAGGAATGTGGATACATGCAGAAGATGGTGATGAAGACAAAAAACCTATACTGCTCGTTTTTTCAATCTGTCGGGCATGAAGATAAATATTGTCGCATATATGACCTACTACAGGAGAGAACTTATGACTCATATTATGTGATGGGAGAGGCTCATCAGGTGGTACAACAGCCACAACTGCAGGTGGTGCAACCACCACCTCAACCACAGTATGTACCACCATCATAGATGCATTTTATACCACAACAATTGCAACATCAGTTTGCGCCACAACAGTAGTATATTTAGATGATGATGGCTCCACAGCTGCCACAGTACGTTTAGTCAGCGCATTATGTTCAATAGTAGTCGAATCCCCCACAATAGCAATTTTCTCAACCGCAGTACCAGCAACAAGGAGGATTCTGAGGATGAGGAGGAGGATTTGTTGGAGGAGGAGGATGAGGTTGCAGACCTATCCAATGTTACAATTGTGGTGTATTGGGACATTATTAGAGGGATTGTCCACAGTTGCAGTGTACGTGTACATATTGTACCACGATTGATCATACTATTGAGAACTACCCACAACTGATCATGAAGTGGCAGGTCAGGAATGTGCCTCAGATATTGAACCAGAGTCAGAATCAATTGCAAAGCCAGAATCAGTTATAGAATCATAATCAGATGTAGAATCAAACTCGGTTGCAGAACTAGAATCAATTTCAGAACTAGAGCCAGAACGTAAACTAGGCGGTAACTTAACCAATGAATCCACCAATGAACTAGAACCAAGGACCAACGGTTGCGATGATCTCGACAGAGCCTAGAACACAGGATGTAGATGTCACTGTCGTCACTCACGAAGGTGCGACAGCTAGAGAAGATAGTCCAATTCCACAAATTCGGCTAGATGGAAAGAAGAAGGTATAGTTCGATATCAATGCTGATAAATACACATTTTTTGAATCGTGCGATGTGATAGGAAGAGATCCTGCTAAGTTACCAATCTATGAAACACCAACTACTTTTAATTCTAGCTCGGTCACAAGACCATTGCAACAACATGGTACCCTGTAGTAGTTTTTTGAAAGTTTCTTATCGCTAGAGAGAGATCGTGATGCTCTTTCTAAGATTGAGAATCTATTCCATCGACCAGGTAAGGGGCGGAAGGTTTTCGCAGTGAATTCCTTACATAAGAAAAATATGGGGAAAGAGATGCGCATGAACATTTAGATTGGAGACTATGAGGTAGATTCATTCATCCTGTATCTAGGATCAGATGTTAATATTCTGACAAGATAGACATGGCAAAAGATGGGGAGCCCAATGTTGAGTTGGTCCCTTGTGTAGTTGCGATTGGCTAACCAAGCCAGGGTAATGCCGATTAAGAGAGTTTCATACCTTGTTTTGGAAGTTGAAGTCATGAATACCTATGCCGATTTTGACGCAATCAAAGTTGTTGATGGTGGAGGATCCTATACCGCGTTGTTGGAGATTATATGGGCCAACGATAGTATGGCAGTAATCAATTTTAAGAAGCGCGTAATGACATTTGAGAATCAAGAAATTCGAGTCATCACTCCAATGGATCCAAATGAAGGGCAACGGTATGTTGATCCAATGAAAGATGAAGTTGTTCGAGGATGGGATCATGCATATAACATCTCAGAATATTATGTACATCCAACCGCTAATGGGGAACTCGGTTGGCGCAGCGCTAGCTCTGCATCTACTGACTCTGATGATGCTTTAGAGAACTTGAAAAACCACTTGCATGAAGTATAGCTACAAAAGTGCGACTTGATTATGCAATCACTATGTCGTGTCACAACTAAAACCATTAAATTGCCAATTTATGAAGAACTACCTGAGTTATCCGAGTTTCTTGTTGAATTTGAAGATAAAGTGTCAAAACCACAACGGTTGTTGGCATTGGAAGAAGCACTGAAGGCCACCCCATTCCACTGGTGGGCGACCCATAAGAAGGAAATCATCGAATGATCATAGTTTCGAAGATGGATGACAGTTCACTTTGGAGAAGTAGAAGTGTACAATGCTGGAAGGTACGATGAGCGGAGCAGCCTTGGTGATCATTTGATTGAGTGTTAGACCTTATGGGCATCGGGACCAAAGGAGGAATAGTTCCATGCCTTTGTCCACACATTAGATTAAATGACATGATCTTGGTATGTATCAACTGAGTTGCGCAAAGAGATCACTACCTAGGAGGAATTGACAATTTGCTTTACTCACACCTTCAGTTTCACGGATGCTAATCCAGTTGTTCATAATGCATTGTAGTTTATCTACGATGTTGTTCTGAAGGTAGTACAGGTTGCATATCCAGTGGATCTGCATGTGCATTTTCACATGCAGTCAATGATAGAATGTTATAATGTATCAAGAGAGCTAGATGATGATGATCTACAGAATATCAATATTCTAGAAACAGAAGGAAGTTGGGATGTTGCAGCACCAGATGTATCGATGGATCCCATGAATCAACCGCTGAAGATAAGAAAGGTCAACATTGGGACAGAAGATAATCCAACATTTTCAAGTGTTGGAGACTACTGGGATGAAGAAATGATGTCAAAGATTACAAACTTAATGCATGAATTCCAAGATCTGTTTCCGACAAAGTTTTCTGAGATGAAGGGGATACTGAGAGATTTAGGAGAGATGAAGATCCTGTTGAAACCAGATGCGAAACTAGTAAGACAGTGACTGTATCACCTGAATCCACAATACAAAGAGTGAGTAAAACCTGAGCTTCATAGGATGTTGGATGCTGGAATAATTGAGCCAGATGAAGAGTTAGAATGGATCAGTCCTATGGTGGTACAAGACAAAAAGACGGGTGAGGTTTGGATCTACATTATCCTGAGGAAGTTGAATGATGCATGTATGTATGATCCATTTTTGACACCATTCACGGAGGAAGTTCTGGAAGGAGTAGGCAGTAAGGAGATGTATTAATTCATAGACAGATTTTCTGGCTATCACTAGATAAGGATCGCAAAAGAGGGTCACCATAAAACAACATTTGTTACTGAATGGGGTTGCTTTCAGTACACTATGATGCCTTTTGGGTTGAAGAATTTTCCTACTACATTTTCTCGGGTTGTTGTCATTGCATTCAAATATTTTATTAAGAAGTTATTGTAAGTTTATATGGATGACTGGACAATTTATGGATTAATCAAAGACCATCTGGCAAACTTGCGACTGATGCTGGAAAGATGTCGACATCATCATATCGCACTGAATTCAGAAAAGTGTATTTTCGGTGCACCTTTTGGGATGTTGTTGGGTCACATCGTTTGCAAACAAGGACTGTTGGTGGACCCTACAAAGATTGTGTTGATTTTGAGCTTGTCGTCACCTACGAACGTGAATATGCTTAGAGCGATGTTGGGGAACATAGGGTATTATTGCAAAATCACACTAGGGTATGTTGCGAGCACACCTCCCATGGAGAAATTATTGAAGAAAGATGCAACATTTGTATGGAGTCAAGAATGTCAAGGAAGCTTTGACACACTAAAATCCAAAATGGTTTCCCTTATTAGAACAAGGAGTTCCATGTTCATGTGGACGCATCATCTGTTGTGGTGGGAGTGTTGCTTGTGCAACTGGGAGAAGGAGAGCTGGATCACCCGATTGCTTTCGTTAGTTAGAAGCTGTCGTCTGCAAAGAGAAACCATACGACCACAGAAAGGGATGGTCTAGCGATGGTGTATGCACAACAGAAGTTTAGGCACTACCTATTGGGTGGTCATTTCAAGATGTTTACGAACCATTCTTCTTTGAAATACTTATTCAATAAGCCTGTGTTGGGGGGGAAGATCTGATGTTGGCTACTTCTCTTTCAGGAGTTTGATTTTGAGATAATTGTGAAGCTGAGTCACTTAAATGTTTGCCAGGATCATCTAGCCTGAATTGAGACAGGCGAAGAGCCAACAAACATTGAACACGGATCGCCAGATGCATAGTTATTCAGAATCCACATGGTCGATGGTTACAATGATCAAAGCATTCAGTTTTTGGCGACGGGCACCGCACCAGAGGACCTTACTACAAGTCAGAAGAAGTAGTTGGTGGTTAAGGCCTCGGATTTCTAGTTGATCACTGGACAACTATATAAACTAGGACCAAATGAGATTTTGCGGCGATGTGTCCTACCACATGAACAAGGGAAGATTTTGGAAGAGGCCCATGCGAGAGTTGCTGGTGTACAATATGGAGGACAATATACTGCAAGGAAGGTGCTTTGCACAAGGCTTTGGTGGCCCACCCTTCATTCTGATGCGATTGATTATGTGCGAACCTACGATATCTGTCAACGAAATGGAAAACCCTCGCGGAGAGAGGAGATGTCGTTGGTACATCAGGTAACATTACAGCCATTTGATAAATGGGCAGTGGAGTTTGTGGGACCAATTAACCCACTTGGGAAGCGAACTGGTGCGTGGTATATCATTACAATGATAGACTATTTGACAAGATGGGCAGAGGTCGCACCAGTCATGGATTGCACCACTGCGACAGCAACACGGTTCTTATTTAACAACATTGTGATGTGGTTTGGATGCCCAAGGATATTGATGAGTGACCAAGAGAGTCACTTCATCAATCACAAAATGAGTGCCTTGACAGAGGAGCTTCAAATACAACACAAGAAGAGTACCCTATATCATCCTCAAGCGAATAGAACGGTGGAGGCATTCAACAAGGTATTGGAGCATGCATTTACAAAGGTATGTAATGATAATTGTGATGACTGGGATTTGAAGATTCCAGTAGTTTTATGGGCATATGGCACCATGTGCAAGCGATTGAAGGGGAAGACACCATTCAATTTGGTGTATGGGCAAGACGCAATTATGCTTATGGAGTACATTGTTCCGAGTCTGTGCATTATTGCAACGATGGGTATGGATGATGAAGTAGCACTGGAAGAATGATTAGACCAGTTAGTTCAGTTCGAGGAAGACCGCTTTGTCGCGGGTTTTTATCAGCACGTCGAGAAGGATCGACAAAAGGCTTGGCATGATCGCCACATAAAGAATAAACAATTTTAGCAAGGATATTTGGTGTTGTTATACAACAGCAAGTTCATGAAGCATCCATGTAAGTTACAGATACACTCGATAGGTCCATATCTTGTTAATTCCATTACTTTAGGAGGCGCAGTTCAACTGCAACAGTTAGATGGAGCGATGTTGGCAAATCTAGTGAATGGTAGAAGGCTGAAGCCCTATAGGACAGGCCCAGAACCACACAATGATTGAGGCACTGCACAATTAAAAAAAGGTAGGTAGGATGATGGATGGAAGGAGGGCGCACCAAGGGGAGGTGGATGCACAAGAGCAGGAGTTAGTAGCGTAATTAGGAGGTCATGTTGCGACAATTGTAGGGTTGCACTCAGAGTCAAATCAATAATAAATGTAGACAGTTAAAGCAGTTAACCAATGGCTCTTGTGGAAGTGATGTGTATCGATGGCAGATCCGACCGTTGGGTTGGAAGGATCGATGACAGATTCAAGTAGTTAATGCATGATTTGGTCATGATGATCACGTTGATTTGGTAATAATGAGTATGGATTGATTTTGTGCTATTAGAAGGGGCTCAACATGATCAGAAGACACCATTGTGCAGAGTTGAGTTGAGTTGCAGAGTTAAGTTGAGTTGAGTTGAGTTGCAAAGTTGTAGAGCGAATTACCAAGTGACTCTGAGTCAATTGAGCATATTGCTAAGTGTCATGAGGTTGAGTGGCGATTAATTCTTGTGGGGCATTGATGCGACAGGCAGAGTAACCGAAACATAGTAGATATTTCGAGCGAATGAGATTCACCAATTATATCGGTAACCATCGTTGAAGAGATCGCCAGTATGCAGATAGGCTCATCATCGGTGCCAAAGAAGAAGTGGAAGGGTCAGAATCCTAGCTCTCCGTCGTTGTAGAAGAGGCAGACCAGAACGTCTAAAAGGGTAGCAGAGGGAACTGCGCAAACGGGGCCATTGAGCTCAGGATTCGTGGAGTCAGCAACTCGAGCAGGGGTGTCTGTTAAGGGAATCCCTGGGTATATACCTCCTAGTTGGCTAGTGCGAAGGCCAGGAAGCCCACTAAAAATCATAAGTACTAGATAAGGCTTTCGACAATACCACAAAGGATGTTATGCACTTCTGGCATCGTGCATGCGTTGATGCAGATGAAATACGAAGACCGTGACTTTCTCGCACTGGAGGATGTTGCGCATGAACCATATGTGCCAATGGTAGTAGTCAAAGGCAGGCGAATAGAGCGCATCCCACATGATTGGTCACATGGGCTGGACAGAGCCGGATTGCTGAGGTTGAACAACATGTCGCACTTTGGGAATCCAACCGAAGTAAATGTGTGTGTGAAGTAGCTTTTGGCATGCTTCCATGGAGGATTTTTGTGGTTATATAAGCCTGTCGAAGTCATGGTGGGGCTGATTTCAAAAATAATGAGGCTACCCAAGGATGGGATAGACCCCTCGCAGTATTTATGAGGAAAAGATAATAAAAAGAAGCTGGCAACGACATCGAAGAAGTATTATGCCTTAGAGCGCAATGGGAGGGCATACCGCATTGATAGTATCAATGAGCGTGCGGTACGCATCGGCACAAGAATTTTGGTCAGTAAAGTGGTCAAGAAGAACTGCCCCATCTAATATAATTCATGGGTGGTTGCATGTGATGATCTATGTGCACAAGGCGTACAAATGAACTGGTCACTCTTTCTCATGAACCAGTTGGGGGAGGACGCAGTGGCAGTGCAGGTGGGTGAAAGACCATTCACATACAATTCGATACTCATCTTGATAGCGTTAGTGGCCTGGATGGAGCCAAATGACTACCAAAGCATGGATGTAAAAGCGATAGAAGTATGTAAGGGTGCATGGTATCAGAATTTATGGTAGGTGAAAGAACCTGAAAGATTGACGGATTGTGCGATCCAATTTTGGATATATTGGGAAGCGCTGTAGGAGACAGCGGTAAAAGTTCCAAGATTATTTGAGGAATCCATGACAAAATATCAAAGGATTGCGTAGTTGATAATTGGACAACATGATATTCACATTCAAGCGCGACGTGACTAAGACAAGCAATGGTTGTCGACGTTGTATAAATTGTCTGATGCAGAATTGGAGGCAATAGTTAACGATTGGCCTGCAGAATGGAGAGAACCAATTAATTTGGAAGAGGTCTCGATGGGACCCTCGACAGATGCACCTATTGATCCCGTGCATAAGGATGACCAACAGATTCAACATGAGTCTGATGAAGAATCGTCGACAGAGACACCCACTAACCCAAAATCAGAGTGCATGCTCAACCAATTAAGAACAAAGAGGCACATGGAGCATGATGCCTGTAGTAGTACCGTGCAAGGGATGGAACCACAGTTACATCGTCTTATCAAGGCTCTTGAAAATGCAACAGATGTGGAAGCAAAGGAGATGAGGAAACCAGCACAAGATGGATTCGCCGAGGTAAGCACGAAATTGGATTCTTTGTACAATGTTTTTTTGAAGAGAGCACTAGAGAAAGGAACGACTGGGCAGGAGTTTGTGTCAATCAACACTGAGTCATGTGTTAGGAATGTTCAAATTCCCCCATCTATGATTGATGATGGAAGAGAGGATTTAAATATCTCCCAGCACCAGTTGTAGGATATATCACAGGATATCAATGTGTTGTCCACACATAAATTGGTACACTTGCAACGAGTCACCAACCAAGAGTAGGTAGACACGCAGAAAGACATCAGCGATCGGTACTTGCGGTCGTAGGAGAAAGCGCAGAAAGAGGTTGAGGACTTGTAGCAAGCAAAGGAGAGAAGGTATTTTGGTCGAAGGTATTTTGGAATGCTAAGCACTTAGCCTTTTGACCATCCCTATTTCCATATGTTGGTGGTGTTTTTGTGTTTGAATTGAGACAGAAAGAATAGGTTGTTTCCCCTCATATGTCTTAATTATTTAAAGGAGAGAAGGATATCTTGACCACATCCTATGATCGAGTATTCTCCAATATATACATGTTCTCCATTCCACAATTTCCATGCAAGAAACCATCCAATTATCAAGAATGTTGTTATCATCACTTTCCAGTGTAAGGAGCCTCTTTTTTTGCTCTTTGTCTCTCTAGGAATCCAACTCATCATGTCTCCCTATTTCTAGTATTTCTTATCTTTTATGCGCTACCAGATACCTCCTTTGGTGATTTAATTCTGCACTGATTTTGTAGCAAGTATTTTGTTGAAGGTGAGGGTGTCCTTTAATCCACACCCTCCCTCTACCTTTGGCTTGGTAATTGATTTCCAATTGGTCTACTGTAGACCATAAGTGTCCTTACCTCTTCATAATTTTTTACTACACAATATTTGTAGTTTATATATTACTCAATTTTATATGCTAACCGAGAAGCTCCAGTATACATGTATAGATTCAAGCACTAATTTTACTAGTATGAGATACCCTCCTCTAAAAATCCATGGTTGTGGCGATTATGGATTTTGCCTTCAACTCTCGCTAATAACCAATTCTAGTTTATCTTCTTGTATCCTGAAGACATCCCCCCCATCAAGATTTGAAAGAGACTTTGTAGCATACGTGTTACTTAATCCTCTAGGTTGAGAAAATAACAAACACATTTGTCCTAATTGATATTAATTTTAGTGGCTTTAAAGTACAACTGCAATGTGCCTGAGAGAGCCTTTCCTTCATGCACAATTTTCTTACCTATACAAAATATATCATCAAAAAAAAGTAGGTGGGTAATATTTAATTCCCCACCATAATAGAGGCCTTGAATTCAATGTGAGGATTTATATTGTTGAAGAAGACAACTAAGCACCTCCACCACAAGTAGAAAAAGGTAGGGGGGGAGTGGATAGCCTTGCTTAGCCCCCTGGAGGGGGAAAAGAAAGACAATGTTGAACTACTGATTAGGACTAAGTAAGAGATAGAGGCAAGGCATCCCATTATCCAATTCACATTGTCCAAATTGAAACCTATGTGTATCAAAGCAACCTCAAATATAACCAACTTACTCTATTGAATGATTTTGAGAGGTCTAATTGTATAACCATGTCTGGATATTTATGGGATTTCAAGATGTGAAAGCATTCTTGAGCCGCATCGATAGCATCATGGATTTTTCTACCTTTGAGAAATGCAAATTGTTTTAAGCGTATTACTTTGGAAAAGACTCTCTTGGAACTCTCTAACATCGTTTTGTATATGTGGTATGCCAAAGAGAGATTGGGAGGAAGTCCGTGAAGCTACTCAGCTTGTCGACTTTAGTGATAAGAGAAAATAAGGTTATGTTGAAAGCCAAAAAAACATTGCCATTTTTTCTTACCTCCTCCATGACACAAAGAATGTCCCTCCCCATCAGCTCGAAGAAACTATGAAAGAGTTCTATGGCCCACCCATTGACGCCTAGGATCTTATCTTTTTTTAGATTTCCCATTAGGGTGATAGGTTTTGATAATTTGTCATCAGCATTTGGTGAAATCATTCTAGGAAAGATGATGTGTGTTCTAACCACCTTGGTTATGTTGGCCTTGGGTGGTTCAGTATGAATATTTGAAAAGTGTTAACCCCTAATTTGACTTGACCTATGAGACCATTGCAGGGCGCACAATCTGGTACCAACCATTATGAAGGACACCATCTCGTCCCTGTAGCTCCCATATAGTGTTTCCATTCCTCCTATGATTTGTGACCTCTTGGGAAAAAGACATCTTATCATATCCTAGTCACAACCACATTAATGCTTGGATTTTCATTCTCCATCCTGCTTCTCTATCCCTTAACAACTTGGCTTTCTAGGATTCTAGGGTTTTAATGCGTTGGAAGACATCCTCTATAAGAGGCTCTTGATAAGGGTGTGCTTCTAAACCATGTAATTATAACTTAGTATCTAAATGCATCAATCCCTTTCCTTGTGTTGATGGCCCACCCAGTCGAGGATAGATTTTTAAGGCCTTTTAATGAGTTGGAAAGTTGTTGACTAGGATTAAGTCCCAAATGGGCATTGAACATATTCCACTCCATTAAGATTGTGTTCCTCAAATCCTCTTGAGTGACCCAATAAGGGTTATACTTAAAGGGCGTTGGAGGCTTGTTCTCCCTCAATCCTAGGAGTAGTATCATTGGTTGATGGCATGACCCCCCTATAATAACCCATATTGATATAAAGAAAGGATTGAATGGAGATATCCTCAGTTATCAAGAAGTGATCCAAACTCTTGTCCAGGGAATCATACCTAGAGAAATTGTTCCTCAAGTGGGATTTAATACTGCTAGGGCGATGTCTATTAGCTTGTGATTTTCTAGCTGTTGTCGAATGAAATCAGCTATAGGATTGAATTTTGTCAAAGCTCCCCAAACTTCATTCCTAGAAAGTGTGAAATTCATGTCACCCCCAATAATTAAGTTTAACTTCCTCTAATACCGGTGAGGCAAAGAAACAACTCCAAAAGTCTTGTTTTTTAGTATACAAACCATATACATTGAGAATGGAAATAATCGATAAGGTTGAGGGGGTGTGAAGTTGAACTAGGAGACCAACTTAAATAGAGAAGTTGTTCAATAGTTGAAAATATTGTCCCTCCTATGTTGTTAGTGAGCCATTAAAGAGGCTTAGTGAATCAACCCAGAGAAACTCCCATCCTTTTATTAGATTTTAAATGTTATTAATAGCCACCATGCCTTTGCATATTATTTCCCAAATTATTATTGTATCCGTCTTTTCTTTATCCACCAGTCGATGTAGGGCCAAGTGTTTGGTGGGTCTATCCAACCCTTAAACATTTTATGATAAGATCTTCATGCATGGTATGTGGTGTTGGGCTTGTGATATATAAGAGCCTCGTGAACAGTCAATTGAGTACCCTTCTTTATTTATTCAACTGTATTTTTATTGTGCATGTTTGATCAGGGATTTTCCACTTGGATTGACTTGACCTTTACATGAGGTATCTCCTTAGATATATCTTAAATACCTCCCTACATTGGTGGAGGATACACCCTTCAATTGTAAAGCATAGGTGTAATTCTTTACCTTTGACTTTGAGCAGGACGATTGACATGTCTATCCACTTGGCCAAGGCACTTCCTTGACACAACTACGGTCCTCCAAAAGAGATCTAAAAAATGGATCCATATTTCCCCTCTTGCTCTCATACAGAGATTCCAAATCCCTATCTGTTTCCTATTCAAAAGGGATGGAAATGCCACTAGAAAAATAAGAGGAGTCCTTACCTTCCTAAGAGTGAGAGGAGGATCTAGAGTCCTACAAGTTCTCTTGGGTCATTTCTAGATCATTTGATTGCTTTAGGGGGGTTTTTTCCTTTTTATTGTCCAATGCTCACTCTGAGGACTACGGTTCCTTTGGAGGCATGCTCTATTCCAAAATTTGCTTCATCTTAGAGGAAGTTGGAGATGGCTGGAAGATTGAATATAGTAATGTATACTTATGTTGTTGGGAGTTGGGTAGAGCATGAGATACCAATGAATCCTTATAGCATTTTAGACTTCATGGAAAATTAGCTCTATACACCATGGGTATTGTGTCTGTCTCTTCCTCTGGCGAATTCATTCATGTGATGCCCATGTCCCCTTCCTTCTTCTATGTCCCAACCTCATCCATTAGAACCCTTTGATGAGGATTTGCTATCAACACCGTTGGGCCTCCTACCATCTTGTAGAAGCTCAAAATCTTTAAGGTCTTCGTTGAGCTCATAACCTCCATATGGAGCATTCCATCGCCTTTCTTCCTCAAAATTCTCCATTGGAAACGCTATATGCAGTATTTCATCATGTGGAATCATTGATGACATTTACAATACTGGAACAACACATTGGAGTAGTACAGGGATTGCGCATGCACCAAGACCCTAGATAAAAAAATTTGCATTATCAGTTAACCCATCCACCATTCAATTGAGACTAGGATTTTTTCTATTGATATATTGAAGCTATATTTATAAGAGGGATCGATAATCATGGTTTTTCCAATAAGGTTATCAATCTCCAAAGGATTTCATCTGTCTAGAATTTGATTGGTAGTCCAAAATGCTTGTCCTAGATAGGGTGGTATTTCATTTTCTCCCTTCAAAGATTAAAACACAGGTGCCATAATTTTAGGGATAGACAATAGAAATTCCAAAACCACTTACCTTGTAGGATTCATATCATGTCAACTTCAGAATTTAAATCCTAGTCATCCATGAGAAAGGAAGAAAATACTTGGGTTGTAGTTTATCTAAGGCTCCCATACTTTCTTTATCCAACTCTTAAGAGTATCCTCAGCAAATGGAATGTCATAGAATCACCCAAGTAAGGTCATCCCCAAGTAATTCATGATATTGGCCACCTTGACACCCTCTCCCATCGTAAGGCTTAGCTTCTCATCTTTCATTTTTATCACCTAGCGCTTCCTTTTGCTAGCATTTCTAAATCCCTTGCTCGACGCTTCTAAGTGAGTCTCCATAGGTCAATTGAAGGGATATAGTTTCCTTCAAAATAATCCAAACCAAACATCGATTTGAAGGAACTTTGATTTAAGGGTCGTGGCTTACATTTCATGCCTAACCTCATTAGTTATGTGCTCGTGTCCTGTATGGGGGGTCTTAGCTTTTCTAATGTATTTACGAGGTTTTTAGCCCACAAAAACTTGGATATCGATGGTATTGAGGAAAATATGTCAAATGTGGTTGGATCATTATCCTTCAAAGATATCAAACAATCTTTGAGCTAACTAGCTTTTGCCACAAATATTCCTTGATTTATGCCATAGGAGTGATTATTTGAGTTATGCCTCTCTCTCTCAGCGATTGACGACTCAACTATTGTGAGAATGAAATGATATGATGCTGCAGGATCTGTATTTACTACAAATTCAATATCAACATGGTTATATCTATCATGATCCAGAGTAGACACATTTTGAGACCCCAAGAGCATTGCCTACGCACTCCTCCCATCATTTGAGTTACACCATGTTACCGTTCAAACTAGCAAGTCGGTTTTGTTTTGTCAATTATAGCCCCATGCTAGTGAATGGAAATTATACAAGAGGCATGAATGACTGTCACCTTAGCTCAATCTCTTAGCTACTCAACCTAGGGGAGAGCCCTAATCAAGATACCTATCAACAAAACACATATACCTTCCAAAACCCTTATAGCATTGACCAGTGCCTTATATGGAGTCAAATAAATGAATAAAAAGTATCGAGGAGTTTATTCAACTAATCATTTAACCCATCAAGTGTCAAAGACATGTACCAATATTGTAGTAACCTCTAAATGTAAGTATAGAAAACCAATTACAATGTAATTCATTGTAAGTTAGCTTTGTGTTGATGTGTGGCAGTTAATCAAGTGCACAGAATATGAATTGTAAAGAAAGTCACTAATACATATATTAGATCGAAATGGCAAAGTGCTAGTTCAAGATCCAAATCAGTGGATCAAGTTTGCAGCAAAGGAAATCAAAACTTCATATGTAGATATAGAAACAACAATATATGTTAGGAATTATGTTCATTCAACAAACAATCCCAATTTGTATCCCAATTGTGCAAGTCAATATCATCATTATTATTTTTTTGAATCTAACCATTCATCATTTATATGTTGTTGAGAAGTAATTCAACATTTGGTGATAGTAAGTGTCAGTAACAAAACATAGTAAACAACAACCATTAAAGAAGTTAGACATGGTTAGTAAATATTACAACCTTAGGAATGCAAGCAAAAGTCTGCTACACCAATGAAATCTGCAATAATAAATAAGTTATAATAGCCTACAGTATACCAACTAACCATCCCCAATTTTTCAGAGGGAAGGGGGGAATATTGGTCCTAAATTTCATCCCTAAAACTTTGGCCCTAAAATTTCATCCTCCTAAAATTTTGAGCCTTATTGGAAAGGGGTTTGGATACGTTAATTGCGCAACATCACGGATGTTGCGCAAGCTCAAAGACACCGTGTAAGGAGGAAAATATAATATCTTTTATATTTTGTGTCACATTTTGTAGTTTTGGACAATATTTTGAGGATATTGGTCATCATTTTGTAAAATCAGTAAGGAGTTAGTTAGGAAGCTGTCCAAGTAGACCTTGAATGTAAAGGCACAAGCCTATAAGTATATGTTAAATTAAAATTGTAAGAGATCTTGGTAGAGGGAGAGAGCCTTAGAGACTTTGAGAAATCTTTGTTAATCCTTGTCATTGTCGAAGATATATTGATCTGTGAACTGTTTTGGTGATTTTTCACAGAAGTAATATGACAAGGTGGAAGTTGATCTGAATCACTGTGCTCTTTTATGTTTTCATGTTTACTGGTTTCTATGAATCAATGATGAATGCTCTGTGAATCTGCGACATGGATCTATGATGCGATGTTTCCCTATTTTAAATGATGTTATTGTATTGGATATTTTTGCGCATCGATATGTTTACTGTTGTTTTGATTGAATGATGTGATATGTTGAAATATAATAATGAATGGTTTTGTTAGTGCTTAAGAGAATGATCAAATCTATAAATGTTGCGCTAAGTCCATAAGTTGATGCACATTGTCCTCTCCTATTCTGTGGAAACTTGGTTCTATCATCCCTCCCTCGAACATCTCAGGTGAGACCTCATCCGCTTTGCGGGTGTTGCTGAACAGGGTAATACCTATCTGGGCCGGTGCTCAGGGAGATCGCAGTGGTTTGGATGTCGACAGAGTGGGAACCTTTGTCGACTAGTTTTGTTGGATGGGTTTGTGTCTACAAATGGTTATGTTGTCCGGACCTTGTTGCGACTGAGGGGAGGACATGTTGTGGCATCCAACAAGACTGGAAGTTCAAGACTGGTTCGACCAGAAGCTACAAGAATTTTCTACGAAGGAAAATCAGAACCCTGGACTAACGGCAGACAAGTGGCTAGAAAGATACATACATGATGGTCCACATGAGTATTTTTTCTCCAAATTCCCGATCATACTGTGTGAGTGCTTGACGTGATTCACCTATTGCAAGACAAATTTTGAAGGGAAAGATCCAACGTCCTGGACCCCTGAATTGATCCAGGATATACAAGAAACTGACAACAAAGCATTGGGGGTTGTTGAAGTCTGGTTGGATAGTATCTTGGAAGGATATATCATTGAGTTCGTGGTTGATATTACTAAGTCCTAAAACGAAGCATAAAGGAAATTCTTCAACATTCCAAGAGATACGTTATTACTGTCTTTAGAATTGTCAATTAAGATGCTTGTCTGCGAAAAGGGAATACTGAAGATGCACCTCGAGTAGTAGAACTCTGGTGTGTGGGGGCTATGGATACCGTGAATAAATGGGGGAGACAAATGGAATGATAAGGGGTATATGGGTGCAAGTTACGATGAGACTATGAGGTAATTCGAGGAAGCAAGTGGTCTTACGAGAGGAGGAGCAAGGTTTTGAAAAGAGAAGAGGCAGAGGACAGGGGAAGGTCCTGCTGCAATCCAAACGCAAGACCACAAAGGAAGACCACACGGGACTAAGCGACCCTACAGTGACGACGAGGATTACTAGACCCAGAATACTCCCAGGATAGCGGTAAGATCAACCCCCAATAGCAACGTACCCATGCATAGACGCACTACATTACAATCAGGAAGAAATGCAAGTACTACATCGATGTGTCCGACGTGCCATCAACACTCTAATAGTAGTAGTAGATCAAAATATGTAGGAAGGATTCCAAGAATGGTGGGTGATGATGCAAACTTACCTTTGTTCCATGGGAACAGGACTGAGGATCCAAAGAAATACTAGTTTCTTTGTGAAGCAGTATGGACTGTTAGACAAACTGTGGATGATGTTGTTAAAAAGGGCCAATTGGAGACGACCCTTTGGGGTCGCGCACTTGATTGGTACATGAAATTTGTACAAGTTCCTACATGGACTCTGGCAAAGACACTGGCAGAAGTCAGGAAAGGAATTATTGAAGAATTCAAAAAACCAAATTCCAAAGCGTAGTATATTACAAAACTAAAGGAAATTAAGCAGTATCCCAATGAGACTATATGGGACTTTGATCAAAGATTCAAGACACTAATGGAAAGAGTCATTTTTGAGATGAGAGACATTCAAAATAAGGAATGGTTCATTGCAAAATTGTTAACTCATATCAGACTACCGCTTATGCAACAAAATATTGCGACACAGAGCAAGGAGCTAGAGATCGCCATGAAGCTGGAAGCTTCACCCGTTGGAGAAAATGCAGTTGGTATGAGCCAAATTCAGACGCAGTTGGAAAACTTGACGCTCCAGTTGCAAGATATTAAGAAGAGAAAGGAACAACATGAGGATCTCTGGTGCACTCGATGTCACGCAGATGAACATACTAAGTATACTTTCCCAGATTTCTGAAACTACCTGTTGTCAGGGGCGTCGAACCCTTTGAGGTGCGGTAGTGCATCGTGGTGCTGTATCTGTCAAGTCTATGGGAATCGACATGAGGAATGTGGATACATGTAGAATATGGTGATGAAGCCAAAAAACTATATTGCTCGTTTTGTCAATCTGTCGGGCATGAAGATAAATATTGTCGCGTATATGACCTACTACAGGACAGAACTTACGACTCATATTATGTGACGGGAGAGGCTAATCGAGTGGTACAACAACCACAACTGTAGGTGGTGCAACCACCACCTCAACCGCAGTATGTACCACCATCACAGATGCAGTTTATACCACAACAATTGCAACATCAGTTTGCGCCACAATAGTAGTATATTTAGATGACGATGGCTCCACAGCAGCCACAATACGTTCAGTCAGCGCATTATGTTCAATAGTAGTCGAATCCCCGGCAATAGCAATTTTCTCAACCACAGTACCAGCAACAAGGAGGATTCCAAGGACGAGGAGGAGGATTTGTTGGAGGAGGAGGACAAGGTTGCAGACCTATCCAATGTTACAATTATGGTGTATTGGGACATTATCAGAGGGACTATCTACAGTTGCAGTGTACGTGTACATATTGTACCGCGATTGATCATATTATTGAGAACTACCCACAACTGATCACGAAGTGGCAGGTCTGGAATGTGCCTCAGATATTGAACCAGAGTCAGAATCAGTTGCAAAGCTAGAATCAGTTATAGAATCATAATCAGATGTAGAATCAGACTCGGTTGCAGAACCAGAATCAGTTTCACAACTAGAGCCAGAACGTAAACTAGGCGGTAACTTAACCGATGAATCCACGAATGAACTAGAACCAACAACCAACGGTTGCGATGATCTCGACGGAGCCTAGAACACAGGATGTAGATGTCACTATCGTCACTCGCGAAGGTGTGACAGCTAGAGAAGATAGTCCAATTCCACAAATTCGGCTAGATGGAAAGAAGAAGGTATAGTTCGATATCAATGCTGATAAATACACATTTTTTGAATCATGCGATGTGATAGGAAGAGATCCTGCTAAGTTACCAATCTATGAAACACTGACTACTTTTAATTCTAGCTCAGTCACAAGACCATCGCAACAACATGGTACCCTGTAGTATTTTTTTGAAAGTTTCTTATCATTAGAGAGAGATCATGATGCTCTTTCTAAGATTGAGAATCTATTCCATCGACCAGGTAAGGGGCGGAAGGTTTTCGCAGTGAATTCCTTACATAAGAAAAATACGGGGAAAGAGATGCACATGTACATTTAGATTGGAGACCATGAGGTAGATTCATTCATCCTGTGCCTAGGATCAGATGTTATTATTCTGACAAGATAGACATGGCAGAAGATGGGGAGCCCAACGTTGAGTTGGTCCCTTGTGTAGTTGCGATTGGCTAACCAGGCCAGGGTAATGCCGATTAAGAGAGTTTCATACCTTGTTTTGGAAGTTGAAAGCATGAAGACCTATGCCGATTTTGACGCAATCAAAGTTGTTGATGGTGGAGGATCCTATCCTGCGTTGTTGGAGATTATATGGGCCAACGATAGTACGGAAGTAATCAATTTTAAGAAGCGCATAATGACATTTGAGAATCAAGAAATTTGAGTCATCACTCCAATGGATCCAAATGAAGGGCGACGGTATGTTGATCCAGTGAAAGATGAAGTTGTTCAAGGATGGGATCATGCATATAACATCTCAGAATATTATGTACATCCAACCGCTAATGGGGAACTTGGTTGGCGCAGTGCTAGCTCTGCATCTACTGACTCTAATGATTCTTTAGAGAACTTACAAAACCGCTTGCATGAAGTATAGCTACAAAAGTGCTACTTGATTATGCAGTCACTATGTCATGTCACGACTAAAACCATTAAATTGCCAATTTATGAAGAACTACCTGAGTTATCCGAGTTTCTTGTTGAATTCAAAGATAAAGTGTCAAAACCACAACGGTTGTTGGCATTGGAAGAAGCACTGAAGGCCACCCCATTCCACTAGTGGGCGACCCATAAGAAGGAAATCATCGGATGATCATAGTTTCGAAGATGGATGACAGTTCACTTTGGAGATGTAGAAGTGTACAATGCTGGAAGGTATGATGAGCGGAGCAGCCCTGGTGATTATTTGATTGAGTGTTAGACCTTATGGGCATCGGGACCAAAGGAGGAATAGTTCCATGCCTTTGTCCACACATTGGATTAAATGTCACGATCTTGGTATGTCTCAGCTGAGTTGCGCAAAGAGATCACTACCTAGGAGGAATTCACAGTTTGCTTTACTCACACCTTCAGTTTCACGGATGCTAATCCAGTTGTTCATAATGCGTTGTAGTTTATCTGCGATGTTGTTCTGAAGGTAGTACAGGTCGCATATCCAGTGGATCTGCATGTGCATTTTCACATGCATTCGATGATAGAATGTTATAATGTATTAAGAGAGCTAGATGATGATGATCTACAGAATATCAATTTTCCAGAAACAGAAGGAAGTTGGGATGTTGCAGCACCAGATGTACCGATGGATCCCATGAATCAACTGCTGAAGATAAGAAAGGTCAACATTGGGACAGAAGATAATCCAACATTTTCAAGTGTTGGAGACTACTGGGATGAAGAAATGATGTCAAAGATTACAAACTTACTGCATGAATTGCAAGATCTGTTTTCGACAAATTTTTCTGAGATGAAGGGGATACTGAGATATTTAGGAGAGATGATGATCCCGTTGAAACCAGATGCGAAACCAGTAAGACAGTGACTGTATCACCTGAATCCATGATACAAAGAGTGAGTAAAACCTGAGCTTGATAGGATGTTGGATGCTGGAATAATTGAGCCAGATGAAGAGTTGGAATGGATCAGTCCTATGGTGGTACAAGACAAAAATACAGGTGAGGTTCGGATCTGCATTGCCCTAAAGAAGTTGAATGATGCATGTATGTATGATCCATTTTTGACACCATTCACGGAGGAAGTTCTGGAAGGAGTAGGCAGTAAGGAGATGTATTCATTCACAGACGGATTTTCTGGCTATCACTAGATAAGGATCACAAAAGAGGGTCGCCATAAAACAACATTTGTTACTGAAGAATTTTCCTACGACATTTTCCCGGGTTGTTGTCATTGCATTCAAATATTTTATTCAGAAGTTATTGCAAGTTTATATGGATGACTGGACAATTTATGGATTGATCAAAGACCATCTGGCAAACTTGCGACTGATGCTGGAAAGATGTCGACATCATCATATCACACTAAATTCAGAAAAGTGTATTTTCTATGCACCTTTTGGGATGTTGTTGGGTCACATCGTTTGCAAACAAGGACTGTTGGTCGACCCTACAAAGATTGTGTTGATTTTGATCTTGTCGTCACCTACGAATGTGAATATCCTTAGAGCGATGTTGGGGAACATAGGGTATTATTGCAAAATCACACTAGGGTATGTTGTGAGCACACCTCCCATGGAGAAATTATTGAAGAAAGATGCAACATTTCTATGGAGTCAAGAATGTCAGGGAAGCTTCGACACACTAAAATCCAAAATGGTTTCCCTTATTGGAACAAGGATTTCCATGTTCATGTGGATGCATCATCTGTTGTGGTGGGAGTGTTGCTTGTGCAACTGGGAGAAGGAGAACTGGATCACCTGATTGCTTTCGCTATTTAGAAGCTGTCGTCTGCAGAGAGAAACTATACGACCACAGAAAGGGATGGTCTAGCAATGGTGTATGCATAACAGAAGTTTAGGCACTACCTATTGGGTGGTCATTTCAAGATGTTTACGAACCATTCTTCTTTGAAATACCTATTCAATAAGCCTATGTTGGGGGGGAAGATATGATGTTGGCTACTTCTCTTTCAGGAGTTTGATTTTGAGATAATTGTGAAGCTGAGTCACTTAAATGTTTGCCAGGATCATCTATCCTGAATTGAGACAGGCGAAGAGCCAACAAACATTGAACATGGATCGCCAGATGCGTAGTTATTCAGAATCGACATGGTTGATGGTTACAATGATCAAAGCATTCAGTTTTTGGCGATGGGCACCGCACCAGAGGACCTTACTACAAGTCAGAAGAAGTAGTTGGTGGTTAAGGCCTCGGATTTCCAGTTGATCACTGGACAACTATATAAACTAGGACCAAATGAGATTTTGCGGCGATGTGTCCTACCACATGAACAAGGGAAGATTTTGGAAGAGGCCCATGAGGGAGTTGCTGGTGGACAATATGGAGGACGATCTACTGCAAGGAAGGTGCTTCGTATAAGGCTTTGGTGGCCCACCCTTCATTCTGATGCGATTGATTATGTGCGAACCTGCGATATCTGTCAATGAAATGGAAAACCCTCGCGGAGAGATGAGTTGTCGCTGGTACATCAGGTAACATTATAGCCATTTGATAAATGGGCAGTAGAATTTGTGGGACCAATTAACCCACTTGGGAAGTGAACTGGTGTACGGTATATCATTACAGCGATAGACTATTTGACAAGATGGGCAGAGGTCGCACCAGTCGTGGATTGCACCACTGCGACAGCAACACGGTTCTTATTTAACAACATTGTGATGTGGTTTGGATGCCCAATGATATTGATGAGTGACCAAGAGAGTCACTTCATCAATCACAAAATGAGTGCCTTGACAGAGGAGCTTCAAATACAACACAAGAAGAGTACCCTATATCATCCTCAAGCGAATAGAACGGTGGAGGCATTCAACAAGGTATTGGAGCATGCATTTACAAAGGTATGTAATGATAACCGTGATGAATGGGATTTGAAGATTCCAGTAGTTTTATGGGCATATCGCACCATGTGCAAGCGATTGAAGGGGAAAACACCATTCAATTTGGTGTATGGGCAAGACGCAATTATGCTTATGGAGTACATTGTTCCAAGTCTGTGCATTACCGCAACGATGGGTATGGATGATGAAGTAGCACTGGAAGAATGATTAGACCAGTTAGTTCAGTTCGAGGAATACCGCTTTGTTGCGGGTTTTTATCAGCATGTCGAGAAGGATCGACAGAAGGCTTGGCATGATCGCCACATAAAGAATAAACAGTTTTAGCAAGGATATTTGGTGTTGTTATACAACAGCAAGTTCATGAAGCATCCATGTAAGTTACAGATACACTCGATAGGTCCATATCTTGTTAATTCCATTACTTTAGGAGGTGCAGTTCAACTGCAACAGTTAGATGGAGCGATGTTTCCAAATCTAGTGAATGGTCGAAGGCTGAAGCCCTATAGGACGGGCCCAGAACCACGCAATTATTGAGGCACTGCACAATTAAATAAAGGTAGGTAGGATGATGGATGGAAGGAGGGCGCACCAAGGGGAGGTGGATGCACAAGAGCAGGAGTTAGTAGCGTAGTTAGGAGGTAATTTTGTGACAGGCGTAGGGTTGCACTCATAGTCAAATCAATAATAAATGTAGACAGTTAAAGCAGTTAACCAATGGCTCTTGTGGAAGTGATGTGTATCGATGGCAGATCCGACCGTTGGGTTGGAAGGATCGACGACGGATTCAAGTAGTTAATGCATGATTTGGTCATGATGATCACGTTGATTTGGTAATAATGAGTATGGATTGATTTGTTGCTATAAGAAGGGGCTCAACACGGTTAGAAGACACCATTGTGCAGAGTTGAGTTGAGTTGCAGAGTTAAGTTGAGTTGAGTTGAGTTGCAAAGTTGTAGAGCGAATTACCAAGTGACTCTGAGTCAATTGAGCATATTGCTAAGTGTCATGAGGTTGAGTGGCGATTAATTATTGTGGGGAATTGATGCAACATGCAGAGTAACCCAAACATAGTAGATATTTCGAGCGAATGAGATTCACCAATTATATCGGTAACCATCGTTAAAGAGATCGCCAGTATGCAGATAGGCTCATCATGGGTGCAAAAGAAGAAGTGGAAGGGTCAGAATCCTAGCTCTTTGTCGTCATAGAAGAGGCAAACCAGAACGTCTAAAAGGGTAGGAGGGAACTGCGCAAATGGGGCCATTGAGCTCAGGAGTCGTGGAGTCAGCAACTTGAGCAGGGGTGTCTGTTAAGGGAATCCCTGGGTATATACCTCCTAGTTGGCTAGTGCGAAGGCCAGGAAGCCCACTAAAAATCATAAGTACTAGATAAGTATTTCGATGATACCACAAGGGATGTTATGCACTTCTGGCATCGTGCATGCGTTGATGCAGATGAAATACAAAGACCGTGACTTTCTCGCACTGGAGGATGTTGCGCATGAACCATATGTGCCAATGGTAGTAGTCAAAGGCAGGCGAATAGAGCGCATCCCACATGATTGGTCACGTGGGCTGGACAGAGCCGGATTGCTCGGGTTGAACAACATGTCGCACTTTGGGAATCAAACCAAAGTAAATGTGTGTGTGAAGCAGCTTTTGGCATGCTTCCATGGAGGATTTTTGTGGTTATATAAGCCTGTCGAAGTCATGGTGGGGATGATTTCAAAAATAATGAGTCTACCCAAGGATGGGATAGACCCCTCGCAGTATTTCTGAGGAAAAGATAATGAAAAGAAGTTGGTGACGACATTGAAGAAGTGTTATGCCTTAGAGCGTGATGGGAGGGCATACCGCATTGATAGTATCAATGAACGTGCGGTACGCATCGGCACAAGAATTTTGGTTAGTAAAGTGGTCAAGAAGAACTGCCCCATCTAATATAATTCATGGGTGGTTGCATGTGATGATCTATGTGTGCAAGGCGTACAAATGAACTGGTCACTCTTTCTCATGAACCAGTTGGGGGAGGACACAGTGGCAGTGTAGGTGGGTGAAAGACCATTCACATACAGTTGGATACTCATATTGATAGCGTTAGTGTCCTGGATGGAGCCAAATGACTACCAAGGCATGGATGTAAAAGCAATAGAAGTATGTAAGGGTGCATGGTATCATAATTTATGGTAGGTGAAAGAACTTGAAAGATTGACGGATTGTGCGATCCAATTTTGGATATATTGGGAAGCGCTGCAGGCGAGAGCGGTAAAAGTTCCAAGATTATTTGAGGAATCCATGACAAAATATCAAAGGATTGCGCAGTTGATAATTAGACCACATGGTATTCACATTCAAGCGCGACATGACCAAGACAAGCAATGGTTGTCGACGTTGTATAAATTGTCTGATGCAGAATTGGAGGCAATGGTTAACAATTGGCCTGCAGAATGGAGAGAACCAGTTAATTTGGAAGAGGTCTCAATGGGACCCTTGACGAATGCACCTGTTGATCCTGTGCGTAAGGATGACCAACAGATTCAACATGCGTCTGATGAAGAATCGTCGACAGAGACACCCACTAACCCAAAATCAGAGCGCATGCTCAACCAATTAAGAACAAAGAGGCGCATGGAGCACGATGCCAATAGTAGTACCGTGCAAGGGATGGAACCGCAGTTACATCGTCTTATCAAGGCACTTGAAAATGCAACAGATGTGGCAGCAAAGGAGATGAGGAAACCAACACAAGATGGATTCACCGAGGTAAGCACGAAATTGGATACTTTGTACAATGTTTTTTTGAAGAGAGCACTAGAGAAAGGAATGACTGGGCAGGAGTTTGTGTCAATCAACACTGAGTCATGGGTTAGGAATGTTCAAATTCCCCCGTCTACGATTGACGATGGAAGAGAGGATTTAAATATCTCCCGGCACCAGTTGTAGGATATATCACAGGATATCAATGTGTTGTCCACACATACATTAGTACACTTGCAACGAGTCACCAACCAAGAGTTGGTAGACACAAAGAAAGACATCAGCGATCGGTACTTGCGGTCATAGGAGAAAGCACAGAAAGAGGTTGAGGACTTGTAGCAAACAAAGGAGAAGTTGATAGAAGAGAAAGCGCAAGAGATCGAAGCATTGAAGAAAGCACAAGAGGAGTTGAAGGACAAGAGTGCTGAGGATATCACATAGGTTAATAAGGAACAAGATCTCCTTGTTGTTGAGAAGGAACATTTTTTTACAGTCGAGTTAAGTTGGAGGCAGCAGTTGCAGATGCATGTCAACAAGTATTAGAGAGTACCGCAGAGTTGGATGTGGTATCTATAGCACATCGACTTGGGGCCATTATGTCCCAGTTATAGAAGGACAATAATATATTGGAGGCCTTGATACACCCGACCACACCACTAGAGCAAATCGCAGAGAGGAAGAGTGCCATAGAAGACTTGGCGACATAGATCAACGAGCTAGAGCAAGAGGCAAAGAAAGTGGTGGATGCAACTACGCAATTTTGGGGAAATGTGGTGTAGGATGAACAATTGACGCAACTGACCACACAATTGCAGGAAGCAGAAGGACAGCTCATGACATTGAATATGACATTGAGGACGATGCCACCAATGATTTAGGTCACACGATTTGCAGAGCTGAAGGAGTTGCATCAGCGTGTTGGGAACACCCAGGAGCGTCAATGAAAGCGCACTGAACAGTTGGATGAGTTCCAGGATATCGGTGCACAAATTTCTGGTAAGGCACTTGCTACGTTGCAGACCGGGAAGGAAGTTAAAAAGGAGATCATTGAGAAGATGGTCGAGCACCTAGTCACCCACTATCTAGAAACAAGCCAGGAGATAGTTGAAAAGATCATAGGGTAGGTGAAGGAGATTACTTAGTAGTATGAATATTTCAAGATCAAGATTAATGAGTACACCATGTCCAATTAGCGTGGCTCGAGGGCGATCCACAAGATTGTGTTGGGGGCCTGTTGGCAAGGGGTTTGGATACATTAGTTGCAAAACATCGTGGATGTTGCGCAAGCTCAAAGACACCACGCAAGTGCAAGATGGCATGCAAGGAGGAAAATATAATATCTTTTATATTTTATGTCACCTTTTGTAGTTTTGGACCATATTTTGTGGATATTGGTCATCATTATGTAAAATCAGTTAGGAGTGAGTTAGGATGTTGTCCAAGTGGTCCTTGAATGTAAATGCGCAAGCCTATAAGTAGATGTTCAATTACAAGTGTAAGAGATCTTGGAAGAGGGAGAGAGCCTTAGAGACCCAGAGAAATATTTGTTAATCCTCATCGTTGTCGAAGATCTATTTATCTGTGAACTGTCTTGGTGATTTTGCACAGAAGTAATATGACAAGTCAGAAGTTGATCTGAATCACTTTGCTCTTTTCTATTTTCATGTTTACTAGTTTCTATGACTCAATGATGAATGATATGTGAATCTACGACATGGATCTATGATGTGATGTTTCCCTGTTTTAAATGATGTTATTGTATTGGATCTGTTTGTGCATCGATATGTTTACTGTTGTTTTCATTGAATGATGCGAGCTGTTGAAAGATAATAATGAATGGTTCTGTTAGTGCTTAAGAGAATGATCAGTTCTGTGAATCATGCGCTAAGTCCATAAGTTGATGCACATTGTCCTCTCCTAATCTACAGAAACTTGGTTCCGTCAGCCCTCCCTCGAACATCTCGGGTGAGACCTCATCCACTCTGTAGGTGTTGTTGGACAGGGTAATACCTTTCTGGACCAGTACTCAGGGAGATCACGGTGGTTTGGCTATCGATAGAGTGGGAACCCCTGTCAACTGGTTTTGATGGCTGGGTTTGTGTTAACAAGCCCGAAATTTTTGACCTTCCTTTTTAACCCTAAACCACCCTGGGTTGGTTTCCTCCACCGTATACTATTGCATTATATTTTCTTTCTACTATGAGTTCAAGTACTGATATTTACTACTCAAAAGGATGGTTAAGGAAATCTATGTTAATAATGTTGATTATTACCATTAATTACACTTGTTGAGTGATAACATTTACTATTTCTTATCTCATTAATTGAATGCCATAGTATTGACATTGATATGATCTATTCCATTGAAATTTATTGGTTGGAATAGCTTACTGTGGGTTTGTATATTTACTCTATAAGTATTCCATTTGACCAAGTACCTACAATATCTTACTTTCCATTGACTCCACGTTAAAGACACTAGTATCACATCTAGAATATATATGTGAAACTAGACTCAGTGTTGAGGTTGTTTGCAAGTAAAAGAGATCTCCCCTAGGTATCCAACCCCCAAAGAAGTCAAAGAAACTAGACCGAGGCGACAATGGGTCTAGTATTCTTTATACATGCTTGCCAAATTGAACTTTTCTAGTTGAATTGGTAACACACAAGAACTAAATTACATCCTAATGGGACTTGCAAATTCCCTAAGGGGAGCCTAGGTCATCATCCCCTTCAAAATTGACTAACTCTTCATCTTGCATGTAGGTCAACTCCCCATCCATTTATCCTAACCACTGATCCTGATTAGGTTTGTATGCCTAACTAGGGTTTTGCACAGCCATAATGATCTTCATTCTACCAACAATAAAAGTTACATTTCCTTTGGTCTTAAATTTATCACTATGGCTAAAGTAGTTGATATACCCTCAATATGCGAAGAAGAACACATAGGATGAGACAATGAAGATATACACACTAAACTTAGCATACACTAGATTAGCAAATAATTAATCTAATCACTCAATATTTCAACTATATATATTTACTTTCATATCAATATAAAAAACATGTTTTTTTGTGATTTTCAGTTTTTAGGAATATTTTGAAAATTCCAAATGGAAAATGAGATGATATGCAAAATATTTCGGTAAGGATGTCCAAAAAAGTGTACAACGAGATGGTTAAAGAAATAAGCATAGTTGCATCGCAAGAGGTGCCATCTCAACAATAACATGCATCAAATGTATGTAATTGTGGACTTTATTATGTACATAGCATTTAATTATTGCATGAATTATTAATTTTCATTTTATTTGATGCAAAAAATAAAAAGAACATATTCATCACAGAAGAAAAGACATTAAGGAAGAAAAGGGTCGGTCACAAAGTTTGTGAGTACTTGTGTTTTCATTAATCAAGATTTCATATTTGTTGTGATCTTTATATTGTAACTATTTTACACTTATCCAATCTTATAATAGGTGTTACAATACACATAAGAGACATCCGAAGAATTGATTGACAATGGGTTAAATATGGGTTGTTGCAGCATCAAGAGTTAATTATGAAATTTGCAAGCTGCAGTATGTTGTTTTACTTCTCTCATTTTATAATTGATAAAACAACAAGAAACCTTTTATATTAAATATATGATTTGTCTAAATGTTTAAAATTTACAGGAAACAAAATATGGAGTGGAGCCAACATAAGAGTTGTTGAGAAATGTCAAGAGGAATGAATTTGAAGAATGTGTACCATTTATGAATCACTTGTTGTTATTTTATGCTTTTCGATTTGCATAATCATGTATATGATTTCTTTTTGTATTATGCCCACCAATGTAGATATACTCATTACACTTATGTTTATGTTTGTAGATGGAACATGAAGAGGAGGGAAAAAATCGAGACACTTAACAAAACATTCGAGCAAATAACCCAAGTACAATACCGTCTACAAGTGATAAAGAAATGAAGCATTATGCAAGCAACTCCAACATTGAAAACAATTTGAGTGAAGAATGACAATCAATATAGATAATTGGATGTTATTTCAAGTTGTATTTTTCAAAATGATTGTTTGTGAAAACTAAACATTTTGTTTAACGTATTATACGTATTGTCCCAATTGGTTACCAATAAGTGTAACAATTATGTATTTTCATTTTGATTATTGTGGACCTTTTTGTTGTCCCATTTTGTATGATGAAGGGTCTCTTATTCATATATAATAAAAAGAATGATTAAATATTACAATGAACGGATGTTAATTTGATAGTGTAATACATCAATACAATCATTATATCCGAATGCAATAATTAAAATTCAAATATCTATATTATTATAAAATTTATTTCATTTTCTAATGATTAATGGAATTCAAAATAATATAATTGAACTCAATGTACATTGTGGGGTATATGTAATTTGTTCACAATATTTTATTCTTGCTTAAAAATTCTCTTAGTTGCTTTTAGATCTATAAACTGCACTAATGCTTTGATATGATGAATGGATTGGAGTAATCTTGGACTACCTTTCCATATTCATGATACCTCACACATCAAAAAGGAAAGTTTTGGTAGTCTGATATTTTAGAATGGATCTTATCCCTGAGCACCACCTCCACACAGTTTAGAAGACCCTCTTTGGTACCAACTTCCACAATAACCCTACCAACATATCTACTAGCCCTATTCTTAAAAGAGTCATCCAGACTTAAGGTTTTCCCAAGTTGATTCCCTAGGGCGAAGAGGAAACCCTCTATTTGTAGTACGAGGGGTAGACATTGGATCTTTACCTAGATGGGAATATTGAATGTTTTATCCATATTGGAATCAAATCAGGGATGCAAGTCTTGAGGAGAGATAGTTCAACCCCTAAAATCAAACCCCTTTTTAAATAACGTTTGCATCACTAGGGTTCTAGAAGGTAAGACTAAACCACTCTTTTGAGAGCGTATTGTAGGTCAACCCATAGCCAACAACTTGCTTCCATTGTAAATTTATCCAAGAGTTTAGAAAATACATTGAAATACACATTCCAAAAATATGTCCAACCAGGGTTGTATCCACTAGATCCAGAATGTTTGCAACATTGACATCAATGCCTACCACCATCCTCAATGATGCAAGAATTTTCTTAATTACCCTATGGTATCATTGTCTCTTTGTTTGAGCAGACCCATAGTGGATTTCTAAGAAGTTTCCACTTAAAAGACAAGATGGATTAAGGGATTTTCCAATAAAACCCATCCCCAAAGGTGCCTAAAAAGTATGGGGATCTCCTATAAGACCTTCGTTGATTGCGACACCAACGAAATATGTTTCTAAAGGGACAAAGGAAGAATTTGAAAGTCCATAAGACATAGTAGTATATTAAGAAAAGGACATACATGGAGTGCATTAGGAGAGCCAATACTCGGGTAAGTCTGAATGATGTCAAATAACTAAAATAGCCTCACGGGGTGAAGGCCCCAAGATAGACCTACCTTGAAGTAATTATGGAACTGATGACATGTCAGATCTAATAGTAATATCCACTTTTGCACTAGGTTCTAAAGTTTTAGAACTATCCACTAAATTCATCGTCTCATCCAAATTAGAAAACTTCCTAGTCTAACTTATTGTCTCACTAACACAAGGTACCATCTTAGGAGTCATCAAAATGTTAGCTTTCGTAAGTGGATCTTCACCATAATCCATGAGTTGTGCATATTTTGCATCCTCCAAGACTAGGGTGTCTACAGAAAGCCTAGGGTTATCGACCATATCTTCGCTATATATATATATATATATATATATATAAACTTTTATTTTTTTCACATAATAAATCATGAAAAAATATTTTTAAATATATTTTTAATCATTTATAAAATTATTTTAAAAGCTTATTTCCATAATTATTATATAATTGTTTCCACTAAAAAAAATTATGTTTGTTTGATTTAGTCAAATAAAATTGCACCATCAATGATTATAATACTAGCCAATGAACATGAAACAAACACCTCTTCGAATATGAGACAATTTTGTTGTTGTCAACAGTCCTAAAGGTATATGTATTCTTGTTGTGGAAAGTAAAATCCAAACCTAGGAGTTCCTCTAGGACTTATCAAGAACAACCTTATAGAAACCACAATACGTACTGCAAAAAGGGCCACATGACATAAACCAAAAAGAATTCAGAAAACCAATCTCAAATCTCCAAATCATAAACAAAAAGCAGCCCCAAAGGAATGCCTCATTCCTCCAACATCATGAAGGAACTAGATTCTATGCTTAAAATTTATCTTATGTGCCCCATGAGTTCGAGAACTCAGGGGAGACTTAACTAATGGAACAATTTTTTTACTCTTACCACATCTAGCCGACCTAGTAAAACCAACACCAACACTGTAAGAATGGCAAACACCAGGAGAAAACATCCACCCTAAAGTTGAATCTGAATCACCCACACAACCTACAGTCAATCTCTTCAACCTTGAGAACACAATATCTAAAGAAGGAAAAACATCCAAAGCTTCTAAATGGGATGCATGACCCCCACTAGAATTGTAACCAGTAGAAGGGAAACATGAGAATGGGCAGGAATGGAAGTCATGGCATGGATGGGAAGTTGAGAAGTCCTCATTATAATTTTGACACCCCTCATCCACTGAATGCATTAGTATTGGACGATTAATGTATATTTCACCATCAATTGAGCTTTCAAATCGTTGATCAATATTGGGGACTTTGAATCATAACTTGAAACATCATTCCCTTCATTAAGAGCCCCCTCTAAAGAGTCCAAGACCATACCACCCATACACAATTGGAGAGTGACCTACCATTATATCATGTGAGGGATCCATTAGAAGCACACCCACTAAATGTATATCCAAAGCTTGCCCCACCAGATCGATCAAGTCACATTTCATGCATATCCCAAGTTTAACCGACCTGAGCCTCAATGGCATCAAGGGAACCCTCTGCAACCACATCTGATGATGGTAAAGGAAGAAAGAAGGATATACTCTAAGTCAAATCACCTAAACCATCCACAACTAGAACATTCATGCTTAGAATAAGCAGATATGTACTAGCAACACCTTGCAATATCTCCTCCTGAGACATCAAGGGGAAAATTTTATCCTTGAGCTGAGATTCTTCAATAAGAGAAGAATCTGTATCCTTTGTGGGAGGGTTTTTATCGGGGAACAAATCCACCTAGGAACCAACATGATGCATCTTGGTGTGAGGACTATTGGGTCAATAGACCGCCTCTTCTAATACACAAATGCATTTTGTGGATAGTCATGTATAATATGTCTCGTAATGTGGAAAAAACATCACTTGAAAGGGATTAGCTCAATTTCCAAATCAATAGTCCAAACAAACTCAGTTCTTCACATAGCAACGCGATCAAGAAGGCCACCATTAGTTTGCATTGGAACCAACATGTGCAATACATCTTCTCTGCCCATGGTTTCTGGAGAGGCTCTGTAGAACTCACCTTTCAGAACATTTGGACAAACAAGACGAGGGAAGAAACCAACAAGTTGTATCCACAATAGTTAAATATCATGTTGTTCCATTAATGATTCATAGTGCTCAGACCAAGGGAAAAGGACCAATCCCACCTTGGTAGCACCATGGGTCATTTTGTAGGATAACCATCTAATCCTATCATTTATCAAAAATAAAGTAAGTAAACCCTCATTTCAAATAAGATATTTTAACCTTACCCAAAATGCAACCCCTCTATACCTTGCCAATCCATTGATAAATATGGTAAAGAGAAGACGTTTCCCACAAAAATACCCATAAAATCTACAATCCTGCATCACAACCACACCTTAAATAATATGGTCATAAAGAAAATCAATTGCCTTCCCACAATCACAAACCTGGAGACATATATGCATCCAATAGTCATCCAACCTGGAGCAAGCGAAGAACCCTCACCTCTTCCTCCTTCACCACTTGAAAACCTTAATCCATACTTCCTTGTTGGTACTACACCTTCCAAAATAAGATTTGAAAGAGGCCACATGAAAAAAAACAATTTCTGCAACAGTAAAGAAGGATCACACCCTTAGATCAGATCGATGACTCACAAGGTTTTACAAGACAAAAGGAGGTTTTAAGATCACTTTGTAACAGCTTAGATAACCCTCGCCTCAACAAATTTATGGCTCCAACCTAGAGCAAGTGAAGAACCCTCACCTCTTCCTCCTTCACCACTTAAAAACCTTAATCCATACATCCTCGTTGGTACTACACCTTTTGAAATAAGATTCGAAAGAGGCCATACGAAAAAACCTTTCTCTCTATAGTGTTGAAAACCTTAATCCATACATCCTCGTTGGTACTACACCTTTTGAAATAAGAAGATTCGAAAGAGGCCATACGAAAAAACTAGTGTTATCTACTAGCCTTTTCATCCATAATTATTATACATATTTGAAAACATCTTTAGAGATATTTATTATTCTATTTTTTTCCATCTAATAAAACATAGAAATTTACCATCCCACCACTTTCAACTCACAACTTTTGCTTAACACCATACGTGAGAATCAAGCTTATAACCACGTGGTTAAAGCCATGCAATCCACTAAAAAGTCTAAGATTTATTTATTTGTTTATAATATCATCATTGCGTAAGACTAAATTGTAAAGCCATGCAATCTGCTAACAAGTCTAAGATTGTTTATTTATTTATAATATCATCATTAAGTAAGACTAAATTGTAAATTAATGTTAATAAGATTACAAAAACACTATATATGTGCGTTGTGTATATGTGAATAGAGAGATAAGCTTTCTAATTTTGTTTAATGGAGATTTATGTAAATGGTATTTTAATAATGTGAGAATTTGTTGTAATGAAATACTTATATCTTATGATTTGTTGAATATTATTTTCGAAGTAAGCTATATACCTGACCATTTGCACCGGGGCTCACTTGACCCACTCGGGTGATAACTTACTCCATTACCTTTCCGTGAGACCAAAAACAAGTGATTCTAACACCTAATTTCACACCAACTGCGCTCTAGAATTCATCCATTCATAAATTTAGCCATAAAAATTCTTGTTTTTTAAGGGCAAGTTTAAAATTGTAAGTTATGATTGGAATTTCTTATGAAAATTGCAAATGTATATTTAAAACTGTAAAAATAATTGGAAAGATCTCAAACTTGGAACGTTTTACCTACTTTCTTGTAACAATTAATCAACTCCTTTGTTTGTTTTATGGAACCCAATCCAGGTTTAAACCTTGGATTCTATATCCTTCATGATCATGGAGGTTAAAGTTTTAAACTAGCATACACACATAACATGTGAATTTCAAATTACAAGTTTTTAGAACACAATTTCATATTAGGTTTAGATCCGTTCAGTTTGTAGATTCAATTTGATTTGGTAAATTAGTATTCTTCATTATTGCATTATACCTGAGTGTAATAATAGTTTGTTGTAGAATTGATCTGCAATGAAAATGCAAGAAAAGAAGCAAAATCTGTTGTTCTTGGTCTCACTATCACAAAAAGACAACGGAGTAATCTATTACCTAATAGAGTCAAGTGGGCCCCAGTGCAAATGGTCGGGTAGATAGCTTACTCCATTATTTTCAATTAAATTGATTTAACTTGGAGGTATTTATTTTAAATTTTGTTATGTAACTATATGATATGCTTTGTTAGTAAGGCTAATGAAGTATTCAACTATCCATCAAAGTTCCATTTTCCTTGTATTTGTTTCACTCGTGAGTATTATATTAAAAGGAAATGAAATACATATTTGATAGTGTTGGGTATATGTTATATTCTTTGCATGTGTATATGGAAGGGAGGTGCGTATGTCAGCACTGCAGCTTGACGATCCCAAAGGTACCTTCGACGGAAACAGGCCGTAGGCCCTGTTTCTGATGTGAGCGCGGTGAGCAAAATTGTTTGGCTATTTATAGCTGTTTGTGACTATTTTTAGAAGTTGTCTAAAAATATGTAACTTAATCCCGGTTAAGGGATTGGAGTCTTTTTCTAATCCGGGTTAACGGATTAGGGTATTTGGATGTTGCGGAATACCTATATTTTGTATTGTGAGGATCTCATAATGTAATAAAGAGAAAATAGGAGGTGTGGCTCCAAGGTTTTATGGTTTTCCCAGTTAAGGGTTTCCAAGGTAAATCTTGTGTTTATGTGTGAATGATGTGTTGTGATCTCTATTTTGCTTAAAGTAATCTGTATGCTTTGCTTCTCTGCACAGGTTTAAAACATACAGATAGAACAAGAGCCACGTGGTGGCAGTGTCTTCGATATTGTCAGTAGCTTTGTGATTCCTATTAAGAAAAGATTTTGCAATGAAAACACATGTTGAAGAAATTGTTTTTTCCACTTGATAAGAAGCTAAATAATAATAGTTTAAAAGTGAAAGTTGGACCATCAAAGCTTCATGACATGAGATAACTTAGATTTGTTTGACAACTAATTTTATTAACATAATAAACAAACAAGATTTCTATATGCATTTTAGTTAGGTTAACAAAAAATAAACAAAATATTTTTAATAGCATAAATTACTTCAATTTGAATTCTTGAATTCTTCCAAATAAAAAAATAGGCACAGATTTCTTTACAATAGGCACATATTTCTTTACAAATGAATCTGCCTACCGCAAATGGCATGCAAATCTGCTATTATGGCCATAAATTGTTTAAACTACATAGATGAAAACTTAGTCAAACATTGATATGAATACAATACTAAACACTCCCAACTATAGGAACCTTGGTTGCAAAGAAAATGATCTATTTCCTTTAAAGCCCGAACAAAACACCTGCAAACCATGCAAACGGAGTTATACTACTGAGAAGATGGAAAACATTTAAAAGATGGACGATCAAAATTAATTGAAATGAATGGTAATTGTTTAATAACGCATGAACAACAAATTAGAGAATGTCACGTAAATGAAATGAATAAGCCTGGTACAAAAGCACAACCAACATCAATTGTTTCGTACTAGTGATGTGAACCTGTTGACATATATGTGAATTCTGAGGCCAAAGTTCAAAGTTCAAGGCTTGCTTGTTTGATAGTTTTTTTATTTGATTAATTTTAATGTATTATTTTATAATAATAAGAGTAATATTTATTTTTATAAAATACATTTCTACATTATATATTTTGATTACACTGTAACGAACATAAATAGGATAATAATTAAATAAGGTTAATTACACCTAGAATATTCGATAAGCCATTAATAGGAAAAATATATATTGATAATTGGACAGATAAAAAGATGATAGGATATTACAACATAGCTCACCTTTAATATGGCTTGAGCGTTTCATAATGAAGAGTTATGTCCCTTCACATTAATAGCTACTACTATAATAATTAACAATTATTAGTTTATTTAATTATTAACCTTATTTAATTATTATCCTATTTATGTTCGTTACATACACATTTACAAAAGTTAGCATTTTAGTCATTTATATATATAACTTCAAATTTACCCACCCCCAAAGGATTAAATCATTTTAGAATCATGGCTTGCTGGCAGGTCGTCCATTCCTTCATGAAAATATGAAGAAGCTTCACTGGATGATTGAAGATTGTATATCTACAATTAATAATCAGGCTGCCAACCCACAACAGCATAAGCAGATATAGTTTTAGTAACAAAGTAAGCATATGACTGACTTCGTGCATTTAATCCACCGTGAGTTCTCCAAGTACTTCGTCAGTAAAATCCCTAAAATCAGAGAAAACATAACTCTCTCAAGAAATCATGGTTATGTTTACCTCTTTCAAGAAATTATGATATATTTATTTAATTTAATTTTGATATATATATATATATATATATATATATTATAAAAATTTGACATTTTAGACTAATTTTGTTTATTACCTCTTAGTTTTGATTGTCTTCATGTTTGCAAAATTTAACAGTGGAAGGAGATTGAGACTTGTAAACACACGACCAGTAAATGGCCACACCTAAATAAAATATATATGTTTTTGTTATATTATATATTTCACATTTATCACTAAAATTAATTATATACAATATATTTGTTTTTTATCATTTATTTGTCTTTAAAGCCAAGTCGGGTTCGTGCAAGTGGGGATCCATGCCTTCATAAATCTCGTGTAGATCTAGACCTTTGTAAACTGTGTGAAGTAGTTAATTGATCTGTTAAATGATATAAAATTAGATTTTTCTTTTTATATATGTTTAGATTTTTAATATTTAAACTAAAAGCTGAAAGTGAAAAGGAAGTCCTCACAAGTGTGTTTATTGAGGTGCAAGAGATCATGCGAGATTCACATTCTGATGACTTTCGCAGAGAGTTAAAAGCACTAGAAACAGGAAATATCGTGGAAGTGCCATTGGACATCTTGTACATTTAATTCTTCCAATAGGAGAACCTAACGAAGGAGACTTATGCAGAAGTCCTAGTAAAAGAAACGAAGACTTAGATGCCCCTATCAACTCCGTAGAGTGTAATTTTAAAATACCAAAAAACATTAATTTACAGTGAAAAAGAATAAAAATATAGTTGAAACTATATTTCATAGAAAATATTTTTATTTCTAGCATAACCTTGCTAAATATATTTGTATTTCTAGTATAACCGTCATTGGCAACAACCATCATTGGCTGTCCAAGAAGGATCACTTCTCTGGCCAAGAGAATAAATGTCCCTGTTGCAATCATTTTTAACCTACCAAAACCAAGGAATGTGAAACAATTGCGGTCAACTTTGGGCCATACCGGATACCACTGTTGATTGCTGAATTTACCATCTGACCTTAGACTATGAAGCTCATCTAGGTAGACCTAGATGGGGTCTAAGTGTCAACTTTATCTCCACCAACACGCTTGCTCTCATAATATGAGACATCGAACTAGCGCAATCTCGTTGAATTAAATAGTTGATGGTGCACCATATCAATGTGAGGACTGCATCAGATTATTATTATTTTGTGGATTTAATTTGACTGTGGAAGCACCGTTCAAATGGTTCACAGTTATTGCTGCAGCGATGTGGAAACCAAAAAATATAAGGAACGGAGTCCCAAAGCCGCATCAGGAAAGGATACATAACATGATTACAAATTGAGAACCTTCCACCGCACTATACCTTCCCTATCGTGGCAGCATATCATAGTGATATCCTTTATATACGTTATTTTTAGCTATAACCGCAGCGTGTTCACTAGACGGAGTTCTTGGGGGACTTACATTCGGGTGATAGACTAATGTCGGATGCACAAGTAATTTGTGATAAATAAACTCATCCACACTAATAACTTGTGATAGATAAACTCTTTCACTTCTGTGCTTTGGAACTTTCTGTCTATAACAAGCACCTATAACAAGCGTATGTTCACAAGAGCAAGTAAGGCTTATTGACATTCAGAGAAAAGATAATTCATGATCTTTATTTTATATATTTCTTGATAGTGTACTGCCTGTATTTACCTTACCTAATGGTTCTGTATCGAGCACCACTATATCTTGGTAATTGCTCAGTTTGTTATGAAAATGCTACGAAGACAGTAATATTCATTATTTAGTGAAAAAGTACTTGTTCTTATACATACCCCATTCAAACTCGGAAATCTCTACAATGCAAAAATCAATGGTAAGTTATTACAATTAATTTTAGCTATAATATTACAATTAATTTCTTTCGACCACCCCTCAATGCTCTTAAATTGGGCAACGACAATCTCATACAATCTTATCGCGACAACTCTCAACTCGAAAATAATCTTTAACTCTTCTAATCTATTATTCAAAATATAATTATTATCATTTTTTTTTGTAAATAAAATATTATATTACAGCAACTGGAAATCATTACAAAGTAGAAAACATAACTGGTCTAGCATCCCACAAGCCGGGAGAAAAACTCCGCATGGCTAGGCGCGCATTCTAGAGGACAAAAACTCGGACAGTCCGGGGATATAGATATCGCGCAGGTGCGCATGCCCGACTTTCCAAAATATTACAATTAAGCAACTTGAGTCTGCCATTCAAAAGCAACGCGACTAAAACCGGAACCAAGGAGAACAGACGCAGAGACCTGTGCTATTTGAGCCAACCAGTTACAGACCCAACCATGGACAAAACTAAAAGTGACCGAGCAAACCAAATTACCATTCCTCAAGTGAGCCGAGGCATCATTCCTACTTCTGGAAGGCCGAGGGCAAGCAGGACCCAATAGGATGAGCTGGAGTCGAAGGTACAACAGGCGGAGCCAGACTCGCCTTTGCAGGAGATAGGATCCTCCGCTTCTTCTTTCCGCACTGACCACAGCATTCACGTGGACAGGCCACCTCATCAGAATCCTTCCCGGCCGCAAAGAAAGAGATGCCCAGACAAGAGGCTAAAATATCCACCTTCTGGTGCATGAGTGACATTCACCATTGTGCTGCTTCCATTCCCGCACAGGTTCCTCATCCCCTGCCATCTTCGCTTCTCGCTCAGTATAAGAATGGCCAACTAGTTGAATATTAAAGGAAAATTTACAAAACATGACAAGGAGGATTGGGACCATACCCTTGCTTAAATACCTTACTACCTGGACGATACGTGCATAGTAAGCTCCTTGAGTGTTGTTCTTGGTGTCTTGTGATGATATGACATCCAAAGGACTTTTCTCAGTTGGTATCAGGATCCCTACAAGTGTCTCCCGATATACACAAGGTATGTGGGAGCTCCACTCTGTAGTATATTTGTCTAATGCACAACCATTCGAAAGGGGCCTTTGAGTATGTGAAGTACCTTTTGATATACCTCAAGGGTACGTGAAAGGTTGTTCGATATACCAACAATACGTGGAAGAACCACACGATCCGCTAGATGCAGTGCAGACAATAGACGACAACTCCTACGTTTAAAGACACCGAAACACGTCTCTAACCTAACACATAAGTTTCTAAAGATTTTAAACTAAAACTATCACTTAATTTTATCTTATACAATTAAGCGAATACATGGAAAGTTGGACATGAATCAAAACCATGCAAGTATGAGTATGCAAGTCTTTTCCATTTAATGAAAACTATCTATGGAAAGGAGAGAGATCTTTTCTTTTCCCGAAACAAAACTTAAAAGATAAACACAATATTTCAATCACCCACACAATTCCATGCTCAAATTCTAAAGAACTCAAACCAAAACCAATACATGCACACAAAAATGAAATGCAAATTTTCCAATTCCAATGAATAATATCTACAAAAAGGAGTAAGAGGTTTCAAGCAAAGAAACGAATGTAACATCCAATGAAAGAAACATAATTTTTTTTTGAACGCAAAGAGCATAAGGCTCAAAGAGACTTCAGAATATACGATTCATTTTTTTCAAAACTACACTTTATTGTCCTAAAAAAGTAAGCCAAAAACACTCCAAAAAATGGAAGAAACAGATATGGAAATCAAGATTCACTGTGAAAGGCAGACTATACTTTCAGAACTGAAAAATACATATATGCATCAAACATCAGATTGGGATTCAAGATCCTACCTAGTACCGCATGATGTAGGTTCTCCCCAGAGCAGTGTTGATCCATCACCGCACTCTACAAACAGTGATTAAGCAGTGGTGTCACCCGTTGATCACTAGTAAACTGCGGTGGCACCGCATGCTGCACAAAGAGAAAGAGCGATGGCTGCACTTTTTATATAGCCCAGGTGCGGTGACCCACAAATGATATTTGAAACCACATAGAGGAAAAAAATAAAAGTTTTAGAGATCAGGTACTGGATCCAAATAACATGTGAAAGGAATAATATGAAGCATTAGAGGCAAATGAAGGAATTTTTAACAATTCCAAGCCAGATCTAACTGATCCACAGGCAGATCTGAATGATAAACTGAAATTTAAAATGAGGACAAGTTCATAAACAAAAAAAAAGAATTTTGATTCGTGCTCCCTAGTAGGGTTGCCAATTTTGTTACCAGAAATACACAACCAGTGCAGACACAAGGTTTTTTCCCTAGCCTGAAACACTCTGTACTAGAACAAAGCACTTACAACATAAAATAAATTTCCCTAAGATTACATAGACTCCTTGAATAGATACTTTTTTACTTCCCACAGGCTTCGAAGGTTGGTCTTGGAGGTATAGATCCTTGCATACGTCCTGTAAGATACAAAACAAAAACACAAACTAGACCAGAGTAATAAGATAGCCTATGATATTATTTCAATGACCAGGGAATTCAAAAATAAATATCATGGTAATTAAACACATGAATGTTTATGGGAAAGAAACCTTCATTTGAATTAAAAAAATGAAGATAGAGAGATTACAACCTAAGCCTTGGTGTTGGAAATCCTTCTCAAATGAACTATGCCTCAAAGCCTCAAGCTTTCATACTAATCACTCACTTGTCTTAGCTGAATTTGGCCATAGTTTCTATCCAATAACATATTCTTTCTATCCTTACCCATGAAGGATAAGTTGATATATAAAGGCATGGGAGGATAAGAGATGTTGAGGATATCATGGTTGAGGTGGGGAAGATCCTATAATGATGGATCTCGAGATCCAGGTGGTCCTAAACCATAGGGATGATGCTCCACGAAGGCTAGCTTTGAGAAGCCTCTCATTAGAGGAAATTTCAACTCAAAATGGGCCTCCTAAAATGAACTAATAAAATAATAGTTAAAATAATAAAATAATATTTATTAATTTTGGAGGAAGAAAATAAAAAAACTACTTTTTTGTTTGTATTTTTGACATATCTCCCCGTGTTTTTACTCAAATTTCGATCGGGAGAGCTCATTGGATGTGGAATTAAATTTCGCATCCAACGAGTACCCACTCGGCATACTTTTGACGAACCCCGCTACCCCAAAAACAAGAAATACCTGAAAAAATGAAATGATGATGTCATCATTTCATTTTTTCAAGTATTTCTTGTTTTTGGGGTAGCAGGGTCCATCAAAAGTATGCCGAGTGGGTACTCGTTGGATGCAGAATTTAATTCCGCATCCAACAAGCTCTCCCGATCGAAATTTGAGTAAAAACACAGGGAGATANCCAACAAGCTCTCCCGATCGAAATTTGAGTAAAAACACGGGGAGATATGTCAAAAATACAAACAAAAAAGTAGTTTTTTTATTTTCTTCCTCCAAAATTAATAA
>LPNX011225577.1:207027-235054 GCA_001517045.1 Pseudotsuga menziesii
GCAAATCTTCTCTTTTTGCCTTTATAACTTGAGCACCGCTCCTTGTCCAAGGGGAAAGAGCGTTACCAGGTGAGCACACCACACTATATATGGGTAATAGGCGGTGGCACCGCTTTCTGCTCATGGCAAAAGGGCATTACTGATGTGGGTACCTCACATTGACCAAAGGGAAAGAGCAGTGGTAGCCAAAGGTATGAAAATATTGATCCTTGCCCACTTTCATCTTCAACACTTGAGGATTTAAGGTCAATTATGATATTTAGATCTCACAACATGATGTTGATGAGATTTAGGTATAATACATACGTTTCTTCTTCTTGAATAATCTCATGAGCTCAGGATGGCTTTCACTTATGGGATATATTCATGTGGGTAGGTTAGTGGGGATCCAACATATCATGTTCTTCCATAATCTCATCATCAAGAGAAGGTGCAACTTATTTCATCGGTTCTGCAGCTCTGGGAGCTACAACTTCTTCGTATGTTTCTTCAAGTTGTCGCTTTCACGATTTCTTGAGAGTTGTATCTTCATCAAAGGTTACATCCCTACTAATTTCCATATGATGGTAACTTGGTAATAGATTCTAAAGGCCTTGGAGACCTCAAAGTATCCAACAAATATTCCTTTCTTTCCGGAAGGATCCAACTTGGTTCTTTTCTCTTTTGGAACATGAACAAACATTGAACAACAAAATTTCTTGAGGTGACTTACCTCTAGTTTCTTGCTTGCAAACATTTATTCAAGGGTTTTGGACCCAAGTGCACTATGGGATCCTCTATTTTGGACATATACTGTTGTCCTTGCTACTTCATCCGATAAGTGCATAGGAAGATCTTGATCATGGATCATAGTCTTCATTGCTTCCATACTGGTTCAGTTCTTCCTTTCATAAACACCTTTACATACTCCTCCATGATCAATCTTTCAGATCTAGTTAGCCTATGACTACCTTGCTCACGTGTGGTAAGGCTTTGTAGTTTATGTGAGAAATCCTTCTATGCCATAGTTCACATGGAGTTGTAGTATCATGAATCAAAGCTGCTTCTGAGTGACCTTTCAATTCATACAGACCACCTTCTTCTATCCTAATTACAAATGCATCTTCTAGAGATTCTACTCTAGGCCACATAATAACTTCACCATCTATAAAACATATCCTTCAATCTATTCCTTTGCAAACTTCTTGGGAGGTTCTTCTTCTTCTTATTGGGATTAATGAGCATGATCTATTTTGTTATTCTTCCTCCTATATTCTTCTTGTCTTGTTGGACAATTTATGGCAATGTGTCATATCTTATTACAATGGTAAACATTGATAAGAGGAGAAGTTCTTATGCTTGTAATCTCCCTTTTTGTTCTTTTGAAACTTCTTAGGAGGACGAAACTCCTTATGAGTTTCTTTATTGAAATTATGTTTTCCTTTTCTTCTTCTAGTATGAGTATCTAGAGCATGGTCATCATATCTAAGTAGTGCTTCTTGGTTTGCTACTGTAACTTCCTCTTGAACACATTCTTTTCATAGGATATCAAATTGTATGATTTCCTTCCTTGCACAAATTGTATGGATGTAGGAATCCCATGGTCTAGTAAGACCATTGAGAGCATTAATTACTAGTTCATCTTCATCAATCTTGTCTTCAATTGCTTCTAATTGTTCTTTGAATTGAGAAACACTTGTAAAGTATTATTGGATAGATTCACCCTTGCTCATCTTTTTGCTTTTGAGTTGGGCTCTCAAGTTCATCTATCACTTGATGTTTCTTCCTTCATATGTTCTTTATAGGGCATCAAACATCTCCTTAGGTGTATACTTGGAGGATACTTGAGGAATCAAGTTATATTTGATAGAATCTGCTATGATCCTCTTTGCTCTAATCATGCATTTCTTGTACTTTTGCTTTGCTTCATCTTCTTTGGGCTCCGAGAAAACTTCCTTGATAAACTTTGCAAGACCATTCTCTTCTAGAATGAGTCCTATTTTGTATTCCCAAGAACGAAAGTTTTCCATTCCTTCCAACTTGTCATCAAGCTTAGTCTTTGGAGACATCCTGTCCCGGAGAACATAAAAGTGACAAAAAATGAAATTTCTCATAAATAAAACTGTACTTACCAAAATATGTGCTTAACTGAGGTGAGTATGCTCGTATAGCCAGTTTGTGAAGAATCCAAATTCTAACCCTTGAAACTAGACTTGCAAGATCTTGGACTCTAGTTTCTGGTTTTGATTATGGATTTCTAGTTCTAAGTCGAACTAGGGCTTGAATTCACGGAGGATATTCCCACTAAAATACTTTTATCTTGGTCCCAAAAGATGTGCCTAGGACGGGTGCACTTCCCTATGTCACTTGCACTCAAAAATTCCTCTTTAGTAGAAAACCCTAATCTTCTTGTTCAGAGAAGGAGAGAGAGATTTACCCAATGAAAGAAGCTCTTTTCAGGCTATCTCTGATACCATGTTAAGTTTTATATATTTCTATAGCTTAAGTCCTTGATAAGAATTTAATACATTTTCGCAATAACAACATAAAGAGGATCATTGAAAGAAACACACTCACAAGGTACAAAACAATTTATGTTGGGAAACCCTAAAGGGAAAACCCAAACAAAAATTCCTTAATATAGATTACCAGAATGTAATGACCAAAGGACAAGGTATCATAAGAGAGAGAGAGAGAGAGACCAAACACCAATCATAAGAGACAAAACAACAAAGACACTTGTTCTCCTCCTTCTCTGACCTTCCTTCTTTCTCTCTCTTTTGCAATACATGAGTGAGTGAGTAGGTATAAATGAGGGACAATGCCTCCCTAATTGTACTCATATCCCAACTGATATTTTACCCTAACTGGGCCGACCTATCAAATAGACAAGGTCGACCTACCTTGGTAAACTCACAATAATAATTATATTAATCTTTTCTTGGTACTATTGACCTGACTTACAACGGAGGGTTTACCTCATGACCTTTTACATTAGTGACATTCGCTGAAGGAGGGATAATAATAATGTAAAGAACAAGTAGAATATTCTTCAAAGTTACATTATTTCAAAAGCTTGAGCCTTAGGAGTTATGGCATGGGTGACCTCTCAAAATGTCCTGGTTACTGGGTGCAAGCCCCTGAAGTGATGATTGTTTCTATTCAATTCATTTTGATACTATCAATTCCACTTCTTCACCCAATGCATTGAATGCTAAGTGGACTATTCAAAACCATGAGAAATTGATCAGTCGCAACTATACTCATGAGATATGGGTCATAGAATAATGACATACACTACACAAACCATCCCAAAACTGATACATCGTATGTTGGACTTTGAAAACCCCTATGCTTAAATGAAAAAGAGTTAAGGGAGCTCTAACTGAATATTTCATAAGGCACAATACTTGTTAATGTTTTGCAAATGGGGTAGAAAGCTAAATGGGCTTGGTTGTGGGGAAAACTCCACGTTAACCACTCTTAAACTAGAGGAGGTATGTGATGTGTGACCTTTCGAGAAGTCCTGGTTAATAGGTGAAAGCCCCATAAGTGATGATTGATGCTATGGAATTCATTTCACTAGTATCAATTCCACTTCTTCACCCCTGTGAGCATCACCCCATGCAATGAGTGCTAAGTGGACTATTCAAAACCATGAGAAATTAGTCAGTTGTGACTATAATCATGGGATATGGGTCAGGACATATATTAATGACTTACACTATGTAGATAATCCCAAAAATGATACATCATATGTTGGATTGCGATAACCCCCGTGCTTAAAAATATATTAGTGAAATAGATAGAGTGGTGGGTCACTCCTAAGGTTAACATAGGGATAAATTACCTACTAAGGTTTCATTCATGTCCATGCTTTCTAAATTCATTTTCAACAAAAATATATTAGTCAAATGGATAGAGTGGTGTGTCACTAGTAAGGTTAACCTTCCTACCTTTTTGGATCTAACGATAAAGGGGCACTGTTAGTTACAAGTCCCGAGCAAATTTGGGTGGAATATATCCTTCTTCAACTTAGTTTTCTTTTAGTTGGATAGGGTTTGTGGTATGCTAACAAGGTTAATATAAAGTTTAATAGAAGAATACATTCCATCCACCAAGATTAGTTCGTATTTTCCCACCCATTTAAGATGTTACAATAAATGCTAAAATTGGGTGTGAACTATAAGTGAATTTATATATTTTTAATTATAATTTTATTTTATTATTCATGATGATAATGATGGTGGTGGTGGTGGTGGTGGTTACCATTTAGATTTCCTTTTGGGGATCCAACCCTAGTTCTGTTTCCCTTTACAATTACATTTGGAGATTCATCCATGATCTCCCTACATAATACTAATAGTTGGCATTTACTCCCTCCTATTCTAGATGCACATAATACATATATAGTAAAGGTTCAACCATACCCCCACATATACAAAAATTACGTGGGATTCAACCCGTGCAAACTCCTGCCCTCTGGAAAATGCTTAAAATTTTTGTTTATAGGGAAGTCCGCTCCACAAAGAATGATGTTACCTAAAAGTATGTTCCCAACCCTATCAGTGGGTTATGTCTAGCAAATGCTCGATCCTGAGCTGAGCCAAGACCATCCTTCTAGAAGTCACTAATTTAAAAATATTGACATGTAACACTTTTTGAAATCAACTTTGGTCTATCAGACCTTAAGAGAAAATAAAGAAAGTACTTGGATTGCTATAAAATTTTAGTTCTATGCTCAAAAAGCTTAGAAAGAAACATTCCTAGGTTGTTGTAATTTTGACATGTTAAAAGGTTAGGAATGTTTGTACTTTAGCAAATATTATGAAATTGTGATTTAATGTGGGCGTACATAAGACACTCTAAGAGAAAATGACTTTCATCCTCAATTCTCACAGTCTCATAGAGATGGAAAATCCTTTCCATCCATGGTGTTTTAGGAATTGTCCAGTGTCTTGTTTCACTATGGACGCGATATTATATTTTGTGTTCCAATAAAAATGAGAACAAAACCCAAACTAAAATGATGTTGGGGCATCCAACCATTTTATTTTGTGAACCTAAGAATAGACGAGAATTAACTTTAATTTACACAAGGAGGGGACACCACTTGTCAATACAATTAAATGGATTCATAATATTAGATGTGGATGAAAGGCTCAAGGGATAGAGCACTATGTATATATCTATATCAACTATTTGAGTGGCTAAGCAAGGCTTCTTAATTCCCAAAAAGGTTGAATATGAGAGCTTGTAATTTTCGACGTGTATATATATATATATATATATAGAGTATTTTTCATTAATTAAATTAAATTATTTCTCATCACGGTGATGTGATATAGATTAGTTAGTTTTGTTGGAGGGTGAACTTCACCAAAGTGTGTTACTTAAAAAAATTAAAAACCATAGGATTGAGGGAGGCAACTAGCAATGGGTGTTACTCTAAAAAAATAAAAACCTAGGATAGAGGGAGGCAGAGTTATGTCAAACGGGATTGAGTGGACAATAATGGCAAAACAATGGAGGCAAATTTCGCCAACTTGTCTACATGTTATTTGTACAAATGTCATGGACAAATGTAACGAGATGGCCATATGAGTAGAGATTTCTCGCCGATTATAGCCAGGGAAGAAAAAATAGCATTGTGTCCAAATCTGTGCCTAGCTTTTTTGCGTTGTTTGAGCTTTTGTCTGTATATTGTTGTAGGTCTTCAACGGCTCGAAAACTTCATGTATATAGCCGTTGAGTTCTTGCTGTCTATTTAAACACAACATCAATTCGATCCTGGTACAACTTTGAGAAATTGTAACTATATTTTCTGTGTTTTCTTGGTTTTGCTTGCCCTCCCTTTCTTTCCTGATAAAATGCGCGCATTACTGTTTCTGCTTTTGTGATCTTTGATTGTGAGTTTACCGTATTGTTTCTCTGGTTTCCTCTTTGTGCTGTGCATTTCATTTTTCTCTTTACTGTAGTGTTTAATGTTTCTTCTTGGTTCATTTTTCTGGCATTTTACTGTTGAGAGATTAAAACCTCTACATGTACGATTTTTATCGGTGTTTGAGGCTCCGCTGAGGTTGATTAAAGATTCCAATCAGGCATAGAGTTTGAGATAATCTCCAGGATACCAGGTAAGGGAATTGTTCCTAAACAATAATTTTCAGGTTATTGCCAAGTTTTTATTAGAAATCAGGGTTTATTGGATATCAAAGGGTCTGTAAAGTTAAATGCATTGAGTCTTTTCTGAAGCGATGTTTCTAGCGTTATACATTGATTTTTCAAGTTTATGCTCTTCTTGTATTCCTAGGACTGTAATTTAATTAAATATAAATTTCTAGTTTCTAGCAGCTCTAGAAGATTGGTTTAAATTGAAGCCACTAACACGCTGCTACAGAGGGTGAGTTTTTCATGCATTTGAGTGACCCAGGTGAATAATTTTTTAGATTCATTCACTGTTTTGACAAATTGATGCACAACTTATTGTAATATATAGTGGTATTCAAGTAGTCACAGACTTAAACGTCAATATATAAGAGATAATTCAAGTTTATTCCCTTCTTATATTCGTAAGTATATATCATGCTAAATTGCTAGTTTCTGGCAGCTCCAGAGGATTTGTCTAAATTGTAGCCACTAACATGCTGCTACGGAGGATGTGTCTTTTATGCATTGGAGAGATCCAGGTGAACAATATTTCACATTCACTGTTTTTGCAAATCGATGCGCATCTTAATGCAATGTAGAATGGTATTCAATTATGCATATAATTAAAAATGAACAGGGAGAAAAGAAGTACATAGTAGTTATAGAATGGTGTTCAATTTAGCAAGACAGAGAAAGCAGTTATAGAATGGTGCTCAATTTAGCAAGACAGAGAAATGATCTTAGCATACTTTCTTCAACTTTCATATATTTTGTACTTTTATTTGCTTTCCATATATATATATATATATATATATATCATACTAACTTGAATATAAGTTACATATTTTTGAAAACTCTAGTTTTAAATCATAGATAATATAGAAATCAAATTGAGGGATCTGGAGCGTTGAACTGTTAGGAGGTGAAAACTAGTTTGTTCTGCTGCTTCTTAACCCTAAGCAACTAAAGCTTTGGACTGGACTTTTTTGATCATTTTGATCTGGATAAAATGGGTCCACTCTATTTGTATAAGCGCGACCAGATCTGTGTTTTTGAGACGTCTTAGGTGTAGATGGTACTCGGCATATATATTAGAATAGGGTAACACCTAAACTCATAAAGCAAATTTAACAAAATTACTTTGTGTGGAAAATCAAGGTGGTGTTCTCCACTTCCTTTTTTAGGCCCACATGGAGTTTTCCGAAAAGCTATGCTGCAAATCATTTTCCAGATGGTGTAGGACCTGAAATCCACAATGGCTTGAAGGGCGAAGGTTTCCCAGATGGTGTAGGACCTGAAATCCACAATGGCTTGAAGGGCGAATGCAGATAGTATAGTACTTACACATTGAACTTATGATATCAGATTATTGGAGATTACTTAAATAGCGAGTACCCTTTCATATATTGTTACATATGAATCGAACATATAGATTAGAATAACATGGCATCATAATGAACAAATTTACTCCATATGAAGTATTGTGAAAAATTCATGTTGTTCTTCGTTTCTATATTCTCCATTTTTTGTAAAATGTACATTCAATATGATTGTTTATGTATAGAATCCATGCACGGTTACCCTTCTTTCTCTCTGTGCACCACTAATTTTGGTAGGGCACATACCTGTATTTATTTCTATCTCCACAAGTGACTGCGGGAGGCATAGGCCTGAAATTTTGAGCCTGTAGGCCAGTTGAATTACAAATCAGTAGAAGTGTCAGGGTATAGAGTACTACTCATAAACTGAAATCTAAACCGCTAGAAGTGTAAGGAGAAGTGACCTTATGACCTTGGTTAGTGGGAGATTACACATCAAGTGGGTGGAGGATTGAACTTATGACTTAATCTTCCTCCTGAGCATTTGTTGTCAAATAATGAATTTCAGAAGGCTTTTGACTACTTTATTGACACTTGTGTACGATGATCGTTTCCTTTTCTTCATCATGTAGAATGAAGATTAATTAGTTCATTGGTGAATAGATACAATTAGGTCTAATTTTTTGACAATTTTCAAGTGCCTCTTTGCTATTACTCATTGATTTTAAGGAGAGCACAGACACATATACACGATGGGGCCAACATAGCTCCAAACTTATCTAAAAACATAATCTGTTCTACAAAATTGTAGTGGACAAACTTACTAGGCTTTTAATCTCTTTTTTTTCAGCTAAATTTGAAACTAAATGATAGTGTTAAGTCATGCTTAAATGACACCGACCCTGTTTCATGCATGTAGTGCCCAAATCAAACTGTAATACACTGGAAATGGGTGAAGAGTCCTCTCTAAGAGAGTTGTTTCCTCCAGCTACATTCTCTAGTAAGAAAGCTAAAAATCCTGAAACTAGTAGAACGAAGTTAGTGGTTTGGCTAAATATTTTATGGACAATTTTCATTACAGTGTTGTAATTGCTGATGATATGCAGACATTTTCTCAAAGAATTATTTCATAGCTTTGGTATTTGGTTTATCCACGTGCTGTTCACAGTCGGAGAAAAGTGTAATTTAAGTTGACAACATTTTTCACCACATATCTTGGGAAGCTTGAGGAGAATGCATTGTAGATGAAGTTTCTTTTCTTTTGGTTGTCTTTAGTGTATCTTGAGGTACACCTTCTATTATATCGTTATGCTGTAGTGCACTTGTTGACTTACTATTTTGCACACTAATTACTATCGTATAGCTAAACGTTATGCGTATGGAAATTTTTATAAATTCTGGTTGACTATTCATAATTTTATAAAGTAATTTGTCAATAGTTGGGGTACTTGTGGGTAGATATTTAATTACTATGGTATAAAATTTATATAACTTTTGGTTGACTATTCATAATTTTATAAAGTAATTTGTCGATAGTTGGGGTACTTGTGGGTAGATATTTATTTCTATGTCCACAAGTGACTATGGGAGGCATAGGCCTAAATTTTTGAGGTATAGGCAAATTGAATTACAAACCAGTAGAATTGGCAAGGTAGAAAGAGTACTACTCATAAATTTAAATCTAAACCGCTAGAGGTGGAAGGAGAAGTGACCTTGTGACATTGGTTAGTCGGAGATTACACATCAAGCGGGAGGAGGATTGAACTTATGACTTAATCTTCCTCGAGAATTTTTTTGTTAAATAATGAATTTCAGAAGGGTTTGGCTACTTCATTACTCTTGTGGTACGATGATCATTTACTTTTCTTGAACACGTAGAATGAAGATTAAGCAGTTCATTGGTGAATGGATCCAATTAGGTATAATTTTTTTACAATTTTCAAATGCCTCTTTGCTTTTACTCCTTAATTTTAAGCAGAGCACGGACACATATACATGAGATGGTCAACAAGCTCTAACCTTACCTTTAATCATTGATGTGTTCTACAGAATTCTAGTGGACAAACTTATTAGACTTTTAATCTCTGTTTTTCAGCTAAACTTGAAACAGAGTGATAGTCAAGTCATGCCTAAGTGACACAGACCCTGTTTCAAAAATGTAGTGCCCTAATGAAACTAAAATACAATGGAAATGGGAGAAGATTCATCTCTAAGAGAGTTGTTTTTCCTTGAGCAACATTCTCTAGTAAGAAAGGTAAAAAGCTTGAAATTAATACAGACCCTTTTTCAAAAATGTAGTGCCCTAGTCAAACTAAAATACAATGGAAATGGGAGAAGATTCATCTCTAAGAGAGTTGTTTCCTTAAGCAACATTCTCTAGTAAGAAAGGTAAAAAGCTGGAAATTAATAGAACGAAGTTAGTGATTGGCTAAATATTTTATCTTTAATTTTCATTATAGTGTTGTATATGCTGATGATATGCAGACATTTTCTCAAAGATTCTTTCATATCTTTGGTATTTAGTTTGTCCACGTGCTGTTCACAGCTGGAGAAAAGTGTAATTTAAGTTAACAACGTTTTTCACCACATATATTGGGAAGCTCGAGGAGATTGCAATGTAGATGAAGTTTATTTTCTTTTGGTTGTCTTTAGTGTACTCTTGAGGTACACCTTCTATTATATCTTTATGCTATAGTGCATTTGCTGACTTCCTATTTCGCACACTAATTACCATGGTAGAGGTAATCGTTATTCTCGTGGAAATTTATATAACTTTCGGTTAAGTATTCATAATTTTAGAAAGTAATTTGTCAATAGTTGGGGTACTTTGTGGGAGGCATAGGCCTAAACTTTTGAGGCTATAGGCCAATTGAATTCCAAATCAGCAGAAGTGGCAAGGTAGAGAGAGTACTAGTCATAAATTGAGATCTAAACTCCTAGAAGTGTAAGGAGAAGTGGCCTTATGACCTTATGACCTTGGTTAGTGGGAGAATACACATCAAGTGGGAGGAGGATTGAACTTGTGACTTCATCTTCCTCTTGAGTTTTTGTTGTCAAATAATGAATTTCAGAAGGGTTTGACTACTTCATTGACTCTTGTGTACGATGATCATTTACTTTCTTCAACATGTAGAATGAAGATTAAGTAGTTATTGGTGAATAGATACAATTAGGTGTAATTTTTTTGACAATTTTTAAGCGCCTCTGTAGTTACTTCTTGATTTTAAGCAGAGCACAGACACATATACATAAGAGGTCCAACATATCTCCAAACTTATCTTGAAACATAATGTGTTCTACAAAAATTGTAGTGGACAAACTTATTAGACTTTTAATCTCTTTTTTTTCAGCTAAATTTGAAACTGAATGATAGTCAAACTGTAATACAATGGAAATGGGCCAAGAGTCCTCTCTAAGAGAGAATAGTTCGAGCTGTTTCCTTAGGGTAAACTTCTCTAGTAAGAAATTTAAAATCTTGAAACTAATAGAACAGAGTTAGTGGATTGGTTAAATATTTTAATATTTATGGATGATTTTCATTAGATTGTTGTATATATGCTTATTATATGCAGAGATTTTCTCAAAGAATTCTTTCATCGCTTTGGTATTTAGTTTGTCCATGTACTCTTCACAGTGGAAGAAAGTGTAATTAAAAGTTAACGATATTTTTCACCACATATGCTTGAGGAGATTGCAATGTAGGTCTTTAGTGTATCTTGAAGTACACCTTCTATTATAGCGTAATGCTATAGTGCACTTGCTGACTTCTTATTTCACACACTTAATTACCATTGTATAGCTAATTGTTATTCCCATGGAAATTTATATAAATTTCGGTTGAGTATTCCCATGGAAACACTAATTTATACAAATTAGTGTTTAGAAACTAATTTGTCAATAGTTGGGGTACTTGTGGGTAGATATTTATTTCTATGTTTGTAAGTGATTGTGGGAGGCATAGGATTACACTTTTGAGGCTATAGGCCTATGGAATTCCAAATCAGTAGAAGTGGCAAGGGTAGAGAGAGTACTAGTCATAAATTGAAATTTATTCCACTAGATGTGGTAGGAGAAGTGACCTTATGACCTTGGTTAGTGGGAGATTATTACACATCAAGTGGGAGGTGGATTGAACTTATGTCTTAATCTTCTTCTTGAGTTCTTGTTGTCAAATAATGAATTTCAGAAGGGTGTCTTGTGTACGATGATCGTTTTCTTTTTTTCAACATGTAGAATGAAAATTAAGGAGTTCATTGGTGAATAGATACACTTAGGTATAATTTTTGACAATTTTCAAGTGCCTCTTTGCTTTTACTCCTTGATTTTAAGCAAAGCACAGACACATAGGACTACACTTTTGAGGCGATAGGCAAGGGTAGAGAGAGTACTAGTCATAAATTGAAATCTATTCCACTAGATGTGGTAGCAGAAGTGACCTTATGAATGACCTTGGTTAGTGGGAGATTACACATCGAATGGGAGGTGGATTGAACTTATGACTTAATCTTTCTCTTGAGTTTTTGTTGTCAAATAATGAATTTCAGAAGGGTGTCTTGTGTACGATGATCGTTTTCGTTTTTTCAACATGTAGAATGAAGATTAAGGAATTCATTGGTGAATAGATACAATTAGGTATAATTTTTTGACAATGTTCAAGTGCCTCTTTGCTTTTACTCGATTTTAAGCAGAGCACAGACACATACATGAGAGGGCCAACATAGCTCCATACTTATCTTTAAACTTAATTTGTTCTTCAAAATTGTAGTTTACAAACTTATTAGACTTTTAATCTCTTTTTTTCAGCTAAATTTGAAATTGAATGATAGTTAGGTCATGCCTAAGTGACACAAACCCTGTTTCAAGCATGTAGTGCCCAAATCAAACTGTAATACAATGGAAATCGATGAAGAGAAGAGTCGTCTCTAAGAGAGAATAGTTCCAGTTGTTTTCTCTAAGAAAGCTAAAAAGCTTGAAGCAAATAGAACAAAGTTAGCGGATTGGCTAAATATTTTGGGTTCATTACATTGTTGTATATGCTTATGATATGCAAACATTTTCTCAAAGAATTCTTTCATAGCTTTGGTATTTCCCATTTGGAGAAAAGTGTAATTTAAGTTAACAACATTTTTCACCACCTATCTTGGGAATTGCAATGTAGATGAAGTTTATTTTCTTTTGGTTGTCTTTAGTATATCTTGAGGTGTACGTTCTAGTATATCATTATGCTATAGTGCACTTGTTGACTTCCTATTTCGCACACTAATTACCATGGTATAGCTAATTGTTATTCCCATGGATTTTTTTATAACTTTCAATTAAGTATTCATAATTGTAGAAATTAATTTATCAATAGTTGGGGCACTTGTGGGTAGATATTTATTTCTATGTCCACAAGTGACTGTGGGAGGCATAGGCCTAAACTTTTGAGGCTATAGTTCAATTGAATTCCAAATCAGTAGAAGTGGCAAGGTAGAGAGAGTACTAGTCATAAATTGACATCTAAGTTGAAATCTAAACCGCTAGAAGTGGAAGGAAAAGTGACCTTATGACCTTGGTTAGTTGGAGATTACACATTAAGTAGGAGGAGGATTGAACTTATGCCTTTATCTTTCTCTTGAGTTTTTGTTGTCAAATAACGGATTTTAGAAGGGTTTGACTACTTCATCGACAATTTTCAAGTGCCTCTTTGCTTTTACTCAATTTTAAGAAGAGCACGGATATATATACATAAGAGGCCCAACATAGCTCCAAACTTATCTTTAAACACAATGTGTTCTACAAAATTGTAGTGGACAAACCTATTAGACTTTTAATCTCTGTATTTTAACTAAATAGTAAATATAGAGATGAATGATAGTCATTAGAGGAAATTTGAGGTCTAAAATGGGCCTCCTAAGAAAAATAATAAAATAATAGTTAAAATAATAAAATAATAGTTATTAATTTTGGAGGAAGAATGAAAAAAACTACTTTTTGTGTTCGTATTTTCGACATATCTCCCTGTATATTTACTCAAATTCTGAGCGGGAGAGCTCGTTGGATGCAAAATTTAATTCCGCATCCAACGAGTACCCACACTGCATACTTTTGACGGACCTCGCTACCCCAAAAACAAGAAATACCTGAAAAAATGTGATGATGGTGATGATGATGTCATCATCACGTTTTTTTCAGGTATTTCTTGTTTTTGGGGTAGCAGGGTCCGTCAAAAGTATGCAGTGTGGGTACTCATTGGATGCGGAATTAAATTACGCATCCAACGAGAGGTCTCCCGCTTGAAATTTGAGTAAAAACACAGGGAGATATGTCGAAAATACGAACAAAAAAAGTAGTTTTCTTTTATGACAAATATGTCAATTCAACCATTATGGTTGACTCATTTTATTGAAATTCTATTGGTTCTTGAATTCCAACTCACAAAATCTTATTTTGGCATGTTTTCTTATAAGGCCCAGTTTAGACCCCAAATTTCCTCTAATGCAAGTCATGCCTAAATGACACAGGCCTTGTTTCAAACATGTAGTGCCCAAATCAAACTATAATACAATGGAAATGGGTGGAGACTCCTATTAGAGAGAATAGGTTCCTCTAGCAACATTCTCTAGTAAGAAAGCTAAAAAGATTGAAACTAATAGAACGAAGTTAGTGGTTTGGCTAAATATTTTATGGATAATTTTCATTATAGTGTTGTATATGATGATGGTATGCAGACATTTTCTTAAAGAATTCTTTCATATGTTTGGTATTTGGTTTGTCCATGTGTTGCTCATAATTGGAGGAAAGTGTATTTTAAGTTAACGTCATTTTTCACTACATATCTTGGGAAGCTTGAGGATAATTGCAATGTAGACGAAGCTTCTTTTCTTTTGGTTGTCTTTAGTGTATCTTGAGGTACACCTTCTAATTATATCATTATGCTATAGTCACTAGTGCACTTGTTGACTTCCTATTTCACACACTAATTACCATGGTAGAGCTTGTTGGACACAATGGCACATTGAGAGGGGGGGTGAATCAATGTACTGGCATCTCTAGCAATTTTTAGTCAAAAACTTAGACAGAGTTCATTATTTGCTTAACACTACCAAGTACATAATCATTCATAAACTAAGCATGTCATCAACATATATCATAATGAGAGACACCATAAGGTAAGTATAATAAACTTTTGTTTATATTTTTATATGAAGTACAATGGAAGACTTTAGTCAGTCTTCGTTATTACATCAACACCAATTTACTAAAGCGCACCAACTCCTACAATAGGACCCAACTTGGTTTTCTTAGCTCCAACTTGCAATCTCTTAGAAAATATCCTGTACAACTTTGTCCATTCAACCAATTCAATCAAATACTACTCAGCTGCTCAAAGAGTCAAGTCATTTCTGTCCTGCTTATTTCACTGTCAATTTTCTTTGTTGTCATGTAAAGCCTGCTCAAAACATCTCTTCACACTCAAGAATCAGTTCATAAGTCATTCAAGAATCTACTCATACATGGCTCATACATCAAGGATCTGCTCATACATTGATCAAGGGTTCAAGTCAACTCTGACAAACTTGTATACAAGTAACTCACGCTGCTTAGTTCAAGTTATATCAAGATGCTGTCTAGGCTTCTGGTTACTGCTGTCCAATCAATCATGTGTTATCAATGTCACATCACCTCTCAACTAACATGTCACTTGTGACATCAAGCTGCTTACTACTGTAGCTTTGGATGCCTTTAGATTTCTGAGTCAATGAATTAGACTTATTTTACCTTGACTTGAAAAATGAGCTCAAATGGTCATCGCCTTAGGATGATCTGGGGTTTATCTTCATTCTACTTGAACATACTTCAAATATCAAACTTTCAATTGCATGGTTCAAAACATATGTGGCTGCTACTATGTCTTTAGATGCCTCAATCGAGATCACTCTTTCAAGTGGTGCAGACTGAGTTAAAACTTTAAGTGCTACGAACTGCCTTCATCGAGATAAAACAACCTTCACTATGGCTAACCTTAGTAAATGATACCTGAAATTAGAGATGTTAAAAAAAATTCACCTTGACTGCAGCTGCCAAAAGGAAAAATATCATACATGCTCCTACGTTTTCCACAGTGGACTGCTTACCCTACTGCGACTGCCTTAGTCCTATACTCATACCCAAATCTTAGAGCTGTCACCTTTTCTTACACTCTACAAATGAGAGCTGGGCGACAAACTTTCCAAGTAGGCTGATTTGTCATTAAAGCCGAATTGTCATTAAATAATTAAGAATTTAATTAATACCTTTTCCTTTAGCTGGTCGACTTCATGTACTGGGTTAATTATTTTCACATTTTTAGGAGTAGGCCTCATATATACTTGTTTAAAATTCCACTATAACTTCATTCTTTCATAACTAAACTGTTTCATGCTTGGATGAAGTGCAATGTCCATGTCAACGACTGGGCTATGATGTCATCAATTTTAAGGGCTTCTTCAATTGTTTCAAGGAGCCATGTTCACCATTTCAAGGAGTTTAAGCCATCCCAAGACTTCAAGCATAGTTAGTTACTCATCATGCATACCCATAATCATCATAAGCTTCAATGACATGTACATCAAGCTACCAAATACGTATGTGATTATTAAATGCAAGAGGACTTATACAAGAGCTCCATGAGTGCCATCAACAGTCTTCAAAGTTGGACTTCCATTATTGGCACCAAGGACCCAAAGGGTGAGGGTACCAATACCACACTCTTTAGGGCTGCTTCAACAAGATAAAATCAAGGACTTCAAAAGAAATGTCAAGTCAAAAACCATCACCAAGCAACAAGCATGCCATATCAAGACTTCCAAGTTCAAGCTCTAAGTTGCCATATGCAAGGGCATCATATACTATGACCATGGGATCCATGTCATCAAATGCAACATCAATATCCTAGAAACCATCAAGCCACCATATCTTCAACAAATGACCAAAGAATGGGTCATTTGCACACACCAACTGTGAATGGGATCCAATACCTAAGACACCACATGTAAGGCTGTCATCATAACTGATATGACCACATCATTAATACCATGTCATCAACCTTTGTCACTCCTTTGTCATTAATGGCTTGTCATCAATGACAACCACAAGTCAACAGAGCTAATTTTTCATCTTATAGGAGTTTATATAACTTTCGGTTGAGTATTCATAATTTTAGAAAGTAAGTTGTCAATAGTTGGGGTACTTGTTGTGGGTAAATATTTATTTCTATGTCTACAAGTGACCATGGGAGGCATAGGCCTAAACTTTTGAGTTTATAGGACAATTGAATTCCAAATAAGTAGAAGTGTCAAAGTAGAGAGAGTAATACTTATAAACTGAAATCTAAACTCCTAGAAGTGGAAGGAGAAGTGACCTTATGACCTTGGTTAGTGGGAGATTACACATCAACTAGGAGGAGGATTGAACTTATGACTTAATCTTCCCCTTGAGTTTTTGTTGTCAAATAATGAATTTCAGGATGGTTTGACTACTTCATTGACTCGTGTATGATGATCATTTACTTTTCTTCAACATGTGGAATGAAGATTAAGTAGTTCATTTGTGAATAGATACAATTCGGTATACTTTTTTGACAATTTTCAAGTGCCTCTTTGCTTTTACTCCTTGATTTTAGGCAGAGCACGAACACATATACAGTAGAGGGCCAACATAGCTCCAAATTTATTTTGAAACATAATGTGTTCTACAAATTCTAGTGGACAAAGGTATTAGACTTTTAATTTTTTTTCAGCCAAACTTGAAATTAAATAATAGTCAAGTCATGCCTAAAGGATAGACCCTCTTTCAAACATGTAGTGCCCGAATCAAACTGTAATACAATGGAAATGGGTGAAGACCCATTCCTATCTAAGAGTGAATAGTTCCAGTTGTTTCCTCGAGCAACATTCTCTAGTAACAAAGCTAAAAAGATTGAAACTAATAGAACGAAGTCAGTGGATTGCCTAAATATTTTATGGATAATTTTTGTTACAGTATTGTATATGCTGATGATCTGCAGAAATTTTCTCAAAGGATTCTTTCATATCTTTGGTATTTGGTTTGTCCACGTGCTGTTCATAGTTGGAGAAAAGTGTAATTTAAGTTGACCATGTTTTTTATCAATATCTTGGGAAGCTTGAGGAGATTGCAATGTAGATGAAATTTCTTTTCTTTTCATAATTTTAGAAAGTAATTTGTCAATAGTTGGGGCACTTGTGGGTAGATATTTATTTCTATGTCCACAAGTGACTATGGGAGGCATAGGCCTAAACTTTTGAGGCTATAGGCCAATTGAATTCCAAATCATTAGAAGTGGAAGGTAGAGAGAGTACTACTCATAAATGGAAATCTAAACTGCTAGAAGTGGAATGAGAAGTGACCTTAAGACCTTGGTTAGTGGAGATTACACATCAAGTGGCAGGAGGATTGAAATTATGACTCAATCTTCCTCTTGAGTGGGACACGCCCAATTCAGATCGCGAAAGTCTGTGCAAACGTGGATGGTACCCTGTTTTTTATTCATGGGAACAAGATTTGAAACCCAGGTGGTGTAAGCAGTGGGGTAAATGAAGCTGGTTGTGCACAGCTTCTCGATTTCATCTTTGACCGTGGCAACTTTGGAGGGATGGATTGGTTGTTGCTTTTGGCGCACCGGGACCACATCAGGCCATGTGTCGATGTGTTGTTCCACAATGGATGGATCTAACCTGGGCATTTCAGTGTAGGACCAGGCAAAGCTGTCGTGGAATTCTTGGAAGAGCACTTTGTAGGAAGCGACTTCACATCACCGACCACATCACCGACCACATCCACGAGTGGAGGTGACGTCGCAACTTGTGCAAGATCAAGCTTGATGACAGGATCTTCCTGGACTGGTTCTTGAAAACATTGCTGCCACCTATAGCCAAGGACGTCGCCTCCGAACGCCCCCAAACAGAAGAAGAGGCCATCTCGAAGGCCAAACAGTTTGATCTCATTTACGCACAGTTTGGATACCTCTACACCATCATTCCAGACGTTCCCCGTGCAGGCACCTCCTACCAGGATGCACCAGGGGCATCCCATGCCGCAGATGGCATCATAGGTTCTGTCTCCCATCAATCACAACACCACCCAACACCACCTACGATGCCACCACAACCAAGCAATACCCCTAGTGTTGCCTACCCAAACCAAGCTCCTGATTATGCAAGAATGATGTCCCGGTCTAGAGATACAACCTCTTATGCACAACCTGCGCCATGGCAGCTGACCCATGCACCTACTTGGCTGACACAACAATATGTGGGACAGATGCCCACGTTTGTAGCACCCCCAGCCCCCCAAGTCTAGTATGCACCACCAGTGCAAGCCACTCAAATCCTTGCCCCAGTTCTGCCTGCTCCTTTGGGACAAATGTTTGCACAGCAAAATCGTCCCACCCAACCAGCCCCTAATAACCAACAAGGGCAAGCTAGAAACAATCGAGCAAGGAATCAAGGCAATAACCAACCACAAGGAGGCGGTCAACAACCAAATCCTCCCAACAACGCCGGGGCGAACCGGCCAGCGCAAAACCCCCAGCAACCAAACCAACCTAGATGCAACGCTCTGTTGCGCACAAATCAACCGTGCAAACTATGTGAGGTCTACAGGCACTACACACACGAATGCCCCTTCATGGGTCGCGCTAAGCAGGCCATTCGTAATGAAGTTCATCATGCTACCAATATGGCAGCCCCAACTCAACCCAACCCGACACCACCCGGACCTCCACCCATGGTGCTCCAAAATCCATTACCAGTCCAAGGACTGGTAGCAACTGCACTTGCTCCCCAACCCAATCCCACCGCCCCAGCTGCACCTTTGACAGCAGAAACAGGTGTTCACCACCTACTAGCCTAGACAACATAAGAGGTCAATTTACAGACCAGACGAAATCAGTACAGAACTAACACCGAAGAGGTCAATTTACAGACCAGACGAAATCAGTATAGAACTAACACCGAAGAGGTCAATTTTCCCCCATGCCCCCCCCCATATGACGGGTTGCCAACAATTTCACGGCTAGAGTTGCTGTAAGCTACAACATCGTGGATGACTTGGCCCAAACACCTACGGCCATGTCCGCTCTCGAGGTACTTAAAACTTGCCCAACACGGCGAAAAGCCTTACTAGCCGCCCTCGGTGCTGTAGACCCCTCTGACTCCAAGTTGATCATATTCGACACAGAGAACGGAGAACCGTGGATGCCATCAACCATTGCCTTCCAAATCTCGGTATCCATTCGGAATTTGGTCGTGCACCGGTGCATCGTGGACGAGGGGGCATCCACGTGTGTCATGTCAACCTTAGTCTAGCAGAAACTTGGGTCCCCAATTCTGCAACCATCCACTACTACTCTGCCACCCCACTAAATCCCAAGGTATCCTCCCACACGTTCCCATCACATTAGCCGAGAAAACAGTATTGATTGACATAGAGGTTGTTAATGCTTAGTTGAACTATAACTTTCTCCTCAGAAGAAGTTATATGTACACCATGAGAGCCGTAGTAGCATCAACTGTTTTCTGTCTCATGATGTTCCCTCACGACGGGAAAATCGTGACAGTTGACCAACTAACTTATCACGATCTGCAAGGGCTAACCGCACCAACCAATGTTATCCCTATGGTCAATACCATCGATCCGCAAGGGCTAACCGCACCATCCAGTGTTATCCCTACAGCCAATACCATGGTCGACAACATACTCACCTCCCCATTATTGAATGTAGGCCCTGGGTTGTTTGTCGACACCCCCATGATGGCTTCCTTCCCCTTAGTGTCACCACCGCCGACACCAAATGAGACTGCAGATTTGTGCATGCTCTCTTCCGGCACTACTGCACCTAAACACCAATTGCAGCCGCAGCCCCAACAACAACCGCAACATCATACGCAGCTGCAACATCATCTGCAGCCACAACATTATGCACAGCCGCAACCACAACCCCATCCTCACATGCAACCATCAGGGAGTTATTTGGGCTCCTCCCTTGTCCACACAATTCCCTTCCTATTTCCCCCGCCTGGTGTCATGAGTAAGCCAGTAATGGCTACCTTAAACTTACCCAATTTCACATTGGGGATTCCCGTGTGGTACCTCTATCCACCCGGCCCAACCTCTGATGCCCCAGGTCGTCTTAACTCCTATGCAACCCATTGCGATCGAATATCATCCTCCACCCGACCCGCAAAAACCAACCATTGCACCCGCACCCACACCGCCTCACCCAAAAAGGGCTAGGGCCAAAAATGCGAAATCTACCATTGAACCTTGACAGATTTCGCCTTGTGTCGTCTGTGAAGAACAGGGCCATGCAACTCAAAATTGCCGTGAGATTCCCATAATCCGCACGCATTTGGATGCCATGGATACAACAGAAAACATCCTCGTGGTTGAACTCCCAAGCGGGCCAATAGTGAGAAACAAGTCGTTGAGAACAAACCATGCTTGCGCCCTTTGCGGATTGTATGGACACTATTCTCACCACTGCCAAGACTTGTCCAAGTTTCGAATGGCCCTAGCCAACCTTCGACAACATGCCCTTGAATCTGAGATCACTTTGATTGAAGAAGTCCATCCCCCACCTCCTTCTTCAGACACCATGTCCGTTTACATGATGTCCAGTTCCACATAGACCCTCTTATGTCCTTGATCACTGACAATCCAATAGATCTGTCCCACTGTTGCTTTTGTAACGATGAGGAGATACTTGAAGCCTTAACCGCTCTGGAATACCCATGGGATGACATGCACCATCGCTCGTTCTTCCTCCCCAAAGAACTTGTGTCGTAGTCTGACCAGTTTTTCGTTGAAACAAAAGATTTCATTCATAGGAAAGTCGACTGGTTCAATAATCCCATCCCGACACTAGATGCCTTCGAAGAAGGGAACATAATCAACATCTCAACCAATCCTGAGGTTGTTGAGGAAATCATGCTGGGGGCATCCTACTCCTTGGAAGAAATCGCTTCCTACAAAGCGCTCTTCCAAGAATTCCGCGACATATTTGCCTGGTCCTACATTGAAATGCTCGGATTGGATCCATCCATTGTGGAACACCACATCGACACATGGCCCGATGTGGTCCCGGTGCGCCAAAAGAAACAACCAATCCATCCCTCCAAAGTTGCCGCAGTCAAAGCTGAAATCAAGAAGTTGTGCACAACCGACTTCATTTACCCCATTGCTTACACCACCTGGGTTTCAAATCCTATTCATGTGAATACAAAACAGGGTACCATCTGCGTTTGAACAGACTTCCGCGATTTGAATTGGGCGTGTCCTAAAGACAACTTCGTAACACCCTTCATCGATCAGATTATCAATGTGTGCGCCGAACATGAGGTCTTTTCCTTCATGGATGACTTTTCTGGATATAACCAAATTCAGATCCGGAAAGAAGATCATTACAAGACTGCATTCAGAACCCTGTGGGGCACATTCGCATATCGAGTAATGCCCTTTGGTCTAAAGAACGCTGGAGCCACTTTCCAGCGTGCCATGACATACTGTTTCCGCGACCTCATCCACATCATGTTGGTCTATCTTGACAACCTCATTGCGTGGTCATAGATGCAAGCACAACACATGGACGACTTGCGGCAAGCCTTCCTGCAGCAAACTATGAGAACGTAAACCTACAAACTAAATAAGCCAGAAAACTAAACTATTGACAGAAATAAATGGTTATACCTTCAGCCCCTTTTGTGGAAATGGGCCACCATGCCCTAGCTTTGGAAGCACCTCTCTATGGGATGGAGTCTTGGCTTGTGGAGCTAGGGAGGAGAGGGGGTGAATGACTTGAGAGGCAAAGGAAAGGTCTCAAGGCACTCACACGGGCAACATAACGATAGGGAGAGAGTGTTTTGAGAGTGACCCCCACCCCTTTGTTTATAGCTTTTTCTAGAGATTTTAGGGTTGTAAGCCCTCGGTTAGGGCTTTAGCCCCTTTTTTGGGCTTTAAGCCCATTTCACCCAATTCTTATCTCCTTTGGGGATTTTGAGCTCCTTTGAGGGGTTTTAGCCCCTTTTTGGAGGTTTTAGCCCCTATGAGAGCTATTTTGGCTCTTTTTAGGGGTTTTAAAGCTCTTTTCATTTTTTTGAGCCTTTGCAAGGGTGTGGGGGTCAAATGAGGGTAGTGAAATAGATGTCTTTGGGTGGTGCCGGTCATGTAGAGCTTACGAGGGATTTTTTTGGGTTAACAGATTGCCCCTTGATGTGTGAGGGTAGGAGCTCATTGTTAAATTTTCAGCATTAGCATAAACTTAAAAAATTTGCAGATAAACATAAATAGATCAGTAATGCAGTAAAAAACACATTCATCACATCGGCACACATGGACACAATATTTTTCACTGGGGAAACCTTCAAAGGACAAAAACCCCAAAACCATTAATAGCTCATCTCGTAAATGAGATGGCTTAAGAAATTCTTCAAAAAGTTCCTCAAATCCAGATCTGGATTTTGACCACAGTAACTGTAAAATTCATCAGTAAAAATTACACTGATAATTTTACCCACAATTTTCAGAATTAGATAAAATTACCAATTTAGGGCTTTCTCAGAAAAACTAACATTTTCTCTCTCCTGCCTGAAAATATCAGACTGCTGAAAACTGCCCAAAAATATCAGCGTGCTGAAAACTGCCTGAAAATATCAGACTGTCTGAAATCTTCCCAAAAAAATCAGCTTGCTGAAAACTGCCTGAAAATATCAGACTGCTGAAAACTGCCTGAAAATATCAGACTGCTGAAATCTGCTCAAAAAAATCAGCCTGCTGAAAATTGCTTGAAAATATCAGACTGCTGAAAACTGCCTGAAAATATCAGACTGCTGAAATCTGGCAAAAAAAAATCAGCCTCCTGAAAACTGCCTGAAAATATCAGACTGCTGAAAACTGCCTGAAAATATCAAATTGTCTGAAAACTGCCTGAAAATATCAGACTGCTGAAATCTGCCAAAAAAAAATCAGCCTGCTAAAAACTGGTTGAAAATATCAGACTGCTGAAAACTGCCTGAAAATATCAGACTGCTGAAATCTGCCCAAAAAAATCAGCCTGCTGAAAACTGCTTGAAAATATCAGACTGCTGAAAACTGCCTTAAAATATTAGACTGCTGAAGTCTGCCAAAATAAAATCAGCCTGCTGAAAACTGCCTAAAAATATTAGACTGCTGAAATCTGCCCAAAAAAATGGAATGCTGAAGATTGCTGTGCAAAAATGCTGAAGATGGACTTTGCTGATAAAACCCTAGCTGAGGGTTTGAACATAAGACAGTCTTTTTCTCCTGTGGAGCAAAAGTGTGTGTGTCAAATGAGAAGGCTTGATCTTCTTTTATAGCCTTTGTTCACCTCTAAGTGGACAAGATTAGGAAAAATAAAAATAATAATATTTTTATTCTTTCCCTAATTTTACTTTCACTTTTACCAAAAAATGTACTTTTATTTTTCCTTTGACTTTTATAAGAAGTCTTTCTTTAATTAAGAAAAATAAAAATAATAATATTTTTATTATTTTCCTAATTTCACTTTCACTTTTACCAAAAAGGTACCTTTATTTTTTTCTTTGACTTTTATAAGAAGTCCTTTTAGGTGGACGAGATTAGGAAAGATAAAAATAATAATATTTTTATTCTTTTCCTAATTTCACTTTCACTATTACCAAAAAGGTACTTTTATTTTTTCCTTTGACTTTTGACTTTGGCTTTTTACCAAGTGCCCCTGTGGTCATTACCTGTGGTACCTTTTTTTTTATTTTTTATTTCAAATGTACATCATCATAAACCAAGAGAGTTATTAATGCTTTTATCTCACACACTGTGTGACACCTAGATCTGGTACCAGGATAACTTAACCAAGGGTAGCTAATCCTTGGAGAAGTACACCAAGCCCATAGATCAAGGGTCAAAGTGCCACACACATGCCTGGACCCAGTCTAGGGCTTACAGTGTCTTCATTCTCCCAGAGAATGGCTACTCAGAACTAAGCTGAGTCTACCAGTCCCAGACTGGTCTACATCGTGGTCCCGGACCAGATGTCTACTCAACACAAGGTTGAGTCTACCCAGGGCAGATCTGGGTTTATATCATGGTCCCAGACCAGATATCTACCATTCAACAGAATGGTCACTCAACACTGGGTTGAGTCTTCACCGTGGTCCCGGACCAGGTGGTCCCATTCTCCGAAGAGAAGGGCTCTCGATGCTGCTCAGAAAATCAACACTCCCTCTCAGCGAGAGAGGTATTCTCTGCCATACCAAGCTTGTCACGAAAGTACACGAACTTTGATGCTGTTAGAGGCTTGGTCAAGATATCTGCAATCTGTTCATTTGTACGAATGTACTGCAACTTCAGAGCACCTCTCTGCACTAAGTCTCTGATGAAATGATATCTCATTTCAATGTGTTTCGATCTGTCATGAAACACTGGGTTCTTTGAAAGCTTTATGCAACTCTGATTATCGCAATGGATGATCGTTGAGTCAAGCTTTCCCTCGAACAGATCAGATAACAACTTTCAGAGCCAAACTGCTTCCTTGCAGGCATCGCTTGCAGCAATATACTCTGCCTCAGCTGTACTTTGAGCTATGGAACCCTGCTTCCTGCTGGACCAAGAGATCATTGCTGATCCCATACTGAAGCAATAACCAGAGGTACTTTTTCGGTCGACTGCACTGCCAGCCCAATCTGAATCTGAATATCCAGATAACAATACTCCACTGCTGGAAGTATACCTGAGCCCATAAGTGATAGTCCCTCGCACATATTTGAGTACATGTTTGGCGGCTACCAAGTGTATGTGCTTTGGATCTGACATGAATTGACTCAGTGCATTCACTGTGTAGCAGATGTTTGGTCTTGTATGCATGAGATACATCAGGGAACCAATGAGCTGTCTATATAGAGTAGAGTCCACATTCTGTGAACTAGAGGCCGAGTCCCGCAACTTTGTCAAGTTGGTAGTCATTGGTACGCTCATGGACTTGCAGTCCGGCATCCCAAATCTCTGCAAGATATCCATTGCATACTTTCCTTGTGTCAGGAAGATCTCACTTGGCTTTTGCCAGACTTCTAAACCAAGGAAGTAATGCATCATTCCGAGATCTTTCATCTCGAATTCAGAGGTAAGCTCCCTCTTACACTGGTTTATCAACTATTCATCACCTGTAAGAAACAAGTCATCTACATATAGAACAAGTATCAAGACATGATTATGAACAACTTTAAAGTACAAGTTAGAATCAGCTGTACTTTTGGAGAACCCCAAGAGATGGAGAAATCCATCCATCCTGGCATACCAGACTCTCGGAGCCTGTTTTAGTCCATACAAGGCTTTCTTCAGTTTACATACATGGGTCTTCTTCCCATAAGTAACAAAGCCTTCAGGTTGTTCAATATAAACCTCTTCCTCAATCTTACCATTGAGAAAGGCTGTCTTTACATCCATCTGATGTAACTTCCATCCGAATACTGTAGCAAGTGAGATGATAGTTCTGATGGTAGTGTACCTGGCAACATGTGCAAATGTCTCGTCATAGTCAATGCCTTCTTTTTGAGTGAAGCCACGAGCTACGAATCTGGCTTTATACTTCTCCACACTGTCATCTGCAGCATGCTTGATCTTATAAAGCCATCTGGAAGTCACTACTGACTTTCCTGTAGGTCTGGGAACAACTTTCCAAACATCATTCTTCATGATTGACTTATACTCTTCAATCATGGCATCAACCCATACCTGTTTACTTGTTGCTTCTTCGTACGATGAAGGTTATGAACTGATAAGCTGACTCATAAGATTGGAGTACTTCTATGGTCTTATGCTTTCTCTGAAAGTCCCTGGAGGAGCTTTATGCTTCTCGGCTTCTTGTACCGTTTCTCGGTACCAAGCAGGTCTCCTTTTGGAAGGAGGAACTTCAAGTAGTTCTTCTAGTGGACTTTTAATGTTCTCAGGAACATCTGGAGTTTGATCATCAAACTCTTCCTCCCTCTGAATTTCTGAATCTGGAAACTCAAGTGGAGGAATTGCATCTTCCGGTAAAAGCTCTAGTGTTTTACGAAACACCGCTTCCTCATGGAAGATCACATTGAGTATATATACCTCTGTCCAGGTATGTATACTCGATAAGCCTTCGAGCAATCACTGTACCCAACAAATAAGCCTTTCTTACCGGAAGGCTCTAGCTTGGCCCTCTTTTCTTTTGGCACATGAACATACACAGGAGTGCCAAATATCCTCATGTGATCAACTGCAGGTTTCTTTTTTGTGAAGACTTCTTCTGGAGTCTTCTCACCCAAGATAGCATGAGGGCTTCTGTTCTGGATGTACACTGCAGTTTCGGTAGCTTCAGCCTCACAGATCGTTCTATTCTTCCTTTATGCAACCCCATTCTGCTGGGGATTGTTAGGCACTGTCAGTTCTTTCTTGATTCCTGCTTCTCGACAAAAATTATCAAACTCATTAGATTCATACTCACCTCTGTTATCTGATCTCAAGATACGGATGTGCCTGCCAGTCTGATTTTCAATCAGTGTCTTGAACTCTTTGAACTTGTCAAAGGTTTCACTCTTGGCCTTAAGGAAGTAAATCCAAGACTTCCGAGAGTAGTCATCAATAAACAAGACATAATATAAACACCCACTCAAGGAGGGTGAAGACATGGGCCCACAAATGTCAGAATGAATCAAATCCAAAATGCCTTTAGATCTACTCTTGCTTCTGGGAAAGGATTTCTTAGTGTTCTTACCTAGAGCACCTCCTTTGCAAATTCCTTCATGCTTTGGAGAAACTTCTGGCATACCTGTGACCATCTTTTGCAATCTTGGGAGAGCTGTGTAGTGAAGGTGTCCAAACCTTCTATGCCAAAGTTCACAAGGATCAACCGTGTGATGTACCAAAGCATGAGTGGAAACTTTGGAGGCCTTGTAGAGGTCTCCCTCTCGAACCCCAATCTGAACTGCGGAGTCTAGATCTGTGTCTTTTGCCCATAAAAAGACCTTTTTGTCGATAAAGAGGACTCTGTGGCCCTTGTCTTCTAAACCAGCAACAGATAAAAGATTCTTCTTTAACCCAAGAACATAAAGAATATCATCAATATGAAGAACCGTACCTGAGTCAAGTTGAAGTGAAGTTGAGCCAACTCCTTCAATCTTGTAAGTGGAGTCATCTCCAAGCTCTACCTGAGTGGTGAACTTCTTTTTTCTGTAACTGGTAAGGGTACCACGGTTACCTGTCATGTGCCTGGAGGCACCACTGTCCACCAACCAAGAAGTGGAGCAAGCTGAGAAAGAACCAGTTAGAGTAGAAATCAAATAGTACTCTTTTTTAGGCTCATCCATTTTATTAGCCTTGGTTTTCTTCTTCTTCTTTGGTTCTTCATCTTCTTCTTCCTCTGCTTCTGCAATAGATGCTTGAAACCTTCTCTTGGGTTTCTTCTTGTTCTGCCTGCAGTCGCTAGCATAATGTCCAAACTTGTGACAAGTATAACATTCAATCTTGGACATGTCAGAAAACTTACCCTGAGGTTTCTTACCCTTCTTCTGCTGAGGGAAAGG
>LPNX011225577.1:235375-262903 GCA_001517045.1 Pseudotsuga menziesii
TGTTAGATCTGCAAATCTTAGTCCAAGATCTAGTGAGAAACAACAGCAGTATCCCTTTACTGTGTTTTCACATGCTAAGCTCTGATTCCATTTTAAATTTTTAGCATTAGCATAAGCTTTAAAAATTTGCAGATAAACATAAATAGATCAGGAGTGCAGTAAAAAACACATTCATCACATCGGCACACATGGACACAATATTTTTCACTGGGGAAACCTTCAAAGGACAAAAACCCCAAAAGCATTAATAGCTCATCTCGTAAATGAGATGGCTTAAGAAATTCTTCAAAAAGTTCCTCAAATCCAGATCTAGATTTTGACCACAGTAACTGTAAAATTCATCAATAAAAATTAGACTGATAATTTTACCCACAATTTTAAGAATTAGATAAAATTACCAATTTAGGGCTTTTTCAGAAAAACTGAGATTTTCTCTCTCCTGCCTGAAAATATTAGACTGCTGAAAACTGCCCAAAAATATCAGCGTGCTAAAAACTGCCCGAAAATATCAGACTGTCTTAAATCTGCCCAAAAAAATCAGCCTGCTGAAAACTGCCTGAAAATATCAGCCTGCTGAAATCTGCCCAAAAAAATCAGCCTGCTGAAAACTGCCTGAAAAATATCAGACTGCTGAAAACTGCCTGAAAATATCAGACTGCTGAAATCTGCCAAAAAAAATCAAACTGCTGAAAACTGCCTGAAAATATCAGACTGCTGAAAACCGCCTGAAAATATCAGACTGTCTGAAAACCGCTTGAAAATATCAGCCTGTCTGAAAACCGCCTAAAAATATCAGCCTGCTGAAATCTGCCAAAAAAAATCAGCCTGCTGAAATCTGCCAAAAAAAATCAGCCTGCTGAAAACTGGCTGAAAATATCAGACTGTTGAAAACTGCCTGAAAATATCAGCCTGCTGAAAATTGGCTGAAAATATCAGACTGTTGAAAACTGCCTGAAAATATCAGACTGCTGAAAACTGCCCGAAAATATCAGACTGCTGAAATCTGCCCAAAAAAATCAGCCTGCTGAAAACTGCCTGAAAATACCAGACTGCTGAAAACTGCCTGAAAATATCAGACTGCTGAAATCTGCCAAAAAAATATCAGACTGCTAAAAACTGCCTGAAAATATCAGACTGCTGAAATCTGCCCAAAAAAATGGAATGCTGAAGATTGCTGTGCAAAAATGCTGAAGATGGACTTTGCTGATAAAACCCTAGCTGAGGGTTTGAACATAAGATAGTCTTCTTCTCCTGTGAGAGCAAAAGTGTGTGTGTCAAATGAGAAGGCTTGATCTTCTTTTATAGCCTTTGTTCACCTTTAAGTGGACAAGATTAGGAAAAATAAAAATAATAATATTTTTATTCCTTCCCTAATTTCACTTTCACTTTTACCAAAAAAGGTACTTTTATTTTTCCTTTGACTTTTATAAGAAGTCATTCTTTAATTAAGAAAAATAAAAATAATAATATTTTTATTATTTTCCTAATTTCACTTTCACTTTTACCAAAAAGGTACTTTTATTTTTTTCTTTGACTTTTATAAGAAGTCTTTTTAGGTGGACAAGATTAGGAAAGATAAAAATAATAATATTTTTATTCTTTTCCTAATTTCACTTTCGCTATTACCAAAAAGGTACTTTTATTTTTTCCTTTGACTTTTGACTTTGGCCTTTTACCAAGTGCCCCTGTGGTCATTACCTGTGGTACCTTTTTTTTTTTTCTTTCAAAAGTACATCATCATAAACCAAGAGAGTTATTAATGCTTTTATCTCACACATTGTGTGACACCTAGATCTGGTACTAGGGTAACTTAACCAAGGGTAGCTAATCCTTGGAGAAGCACACCAAGCCCATAGATCAAGGGTCAAAGTGCCACACACATGCCCGGACCCAGTCTAGGGCTTACAGTGTCTTCATTCTCCCAGAGAATGGTTACTTAGAACTAAGCTGAGTCTACCAGTCCCAGACTAGTCTACATTGTGGTCCCGGACCAGATGTCTACTCAACACAAGGTTGAGTCTACCCAGGGCAGATCTGGGTTTATATCATAGTCCCAGACCAGATATCTACCATTCAACAGAATGGTCACTCAACACTGGATTGAGTCTTCACCGTGGTCTCGGACCAGGTGGTCCCATTCTCCAAAGAGAAGGGCTCTCGATGTTGCTCAAAAAATCAACACTCATCGTATGGCCGATGGACATCATAGGATTTTCTGGGGAGAGGTGGTGCTTCCTGGGCTGGGGCATGGTGGCTTTTGGTTTTTGTATTAATATGGTTTCCATCAATGGATGAGATACAAATAATGTGTGACATGTATATGGACGAGGCGAGCATCCCCATGCTCGTAACGATGTCAAAAGAATAATGTGATCTAAGCTCTATAATGCAAGAACAACAGTATTTGAAGCTTTCTTATTGTCTTGTGGAGGCAACAATTAATACAATGGCTCTATCGTCACTTCCAGGCATGTATTTCATCTCTTGAATCAATATTTAAATATTTAGATCTGATTATTATGAAATCTATTCTGGTAAGTTATGCTAGAGTGTTGTTATGAATGGTAATCCCTGAACCATTCTACTTTAATGATGATTACCATATATGGGTAAATGAAATACCCACTTATAAACTCATAGACAACAAACTTATCAAGTTCCAACCACCTTAAGACACCTACAACAACATAGTATCAAAGTGTTTGACATAATCGTAAGGTTGTTTGGGTTAATTGTTAGCTACAACAATCAGTCATTGTGTGTAGAATAAGAAGTGTATCAGTCAGCTCAATAACTCATGAAACCTACAGTAGTAAGTTAAGTGTTCACTTCCCTCATCAAAGCCATCCATTTCACTAACTACTGTTGGAAAAATGTTAATACATATTGGGTTGGGACATCTCAGTGGTATCAGAGCCTTAAGTCCTGCCAGCCTGTGATTTCATGAATCTTTTATGAATCTGGAAAGTACTGAACACCCCACATACAGGAGGAGAAGACCAGGTGAACCTAGACGCATTTTTTTATCAAAGTACAGGGAAGAGCTATTTGAATCAGAGGAAGAAGAATTTTTGGAAGAAGAAGAAAAGTAGTCAGAGTTTGCGAGAGAAGAAATGGGTGACAGGAATGATTTGCTTGGGGGCATGGACTATTTGGAGGTACTAGGAGTGACCCAAACAGGGACGCACCTTGTAATCATAGTACCATGAACATTTTAAATGAATTGGCTAGAGGAAAGCAACAATTGGTCAACCTTATGACTCAACTCCTCATGAGTAACAGAGAGAAACACAATGATGGGGGCAATCATGGCCCAAGGGGCACAAGTGAACGAGATAGGAATCATGCCAACGGGAGTAACAGGGGTATCAATGGGTGAAATGGAAATCATGCCGAAGGAAGCAACACCAACATTCCCATTCGTCCAAATGTCCGAGCATCCAATGCAGTGATACCTTGACCCCTTTTTCCCAGTCCATTGATGAGCAGCCAATTGACCAACCGGGGAATCAATTCCAGGTGATAGCTTTATGGACTACTTGGAGGAGTATCGAGACTTGGGTGATGATTTCCATGCGGCTATGACTTTCTAGGATTTCTGCAACGTCAAGTTACAAGTACAAGAACCGACCACATGACCTTAACAGAGGGAAACCGAACTATGATCCCCAGTGGGAGGTTGGGAAGCTAACACTTTGAGGAGTATCGAGACTTGGGTGATGATTTACATGCAGCTATGGCCATCTAGGAGTTCTGCAATGTCAAGTACAGGAACCGACCACAAGACTTCAATAGAGGGCAACCGAACTATGATCTCCAGTGGAAGGTTGGGAAGCTAACACTTCCTTCCTTTGGTAGATCCAACTAGAGCACGACATGGGCATGGATTCAAAAGCTGGACACTTACTTTCAACTCAACCCCATGAGGGAGGAGGAGGCCATCAAATATGCCGCCTTGCATCTTGAGGGGGAAGCATATGAATGGTGGTACAGCTTAGTTACATTGGGACATGCCTGCATCACATCATATATGCATTTTACATAGAGGTTGATGGACAGGTTTGACAGGAAAGATCCGGAACTACACTTCACGGAGCTAGCGCAGATCAGACAGACCGGTATGGTAGATGCTTATATCACAGAGTTTCAACGATTAGCAGTGATGGTGTTAGATGTTTCAGAGACCCAACTTACCATGCTGTTCATAGAGGGATTATCTGAGCCATTACATGGTGGTTGGGTTAAGGCTTTCAAGCCTTCATCATTACAGGATGCTATCCATTGGGTGCCGACATGGAGGGTGGCTGAGATGTCCCCTGTAGGTGTGGACTAATTTTTTTTTCCACAAGCAGACCCTATGGAAAGAGTTGCTCTGTATCCCTTCCTCTCTGTTGTAGGTTGTGCACACAATTCCACAGACTGATATATTTTAATGACACTGCTGTAGCTTACTGTAGGTGCCTATGGAAAGAGTTGCTCTGTATAAGTCAATTTCTAAGTTGCAAGAGTGAGCTTCCTGACTGTTGTAGGTTGTGAACACAATTCCACAGACTGATGTATTTTAATGACACGGTTTAGCTTACTGTAGGTGCCTTTGGTTCAGAGGTTTCGTCAAACACATTGGTATTCTACTGCTGAAGATGGCTTGTGACAGTTTGAACTCATCAAAATCTGGTTTCTAATAGTTCTTTAGGAATAGTTCATGAAACAATTTAAACAGTCCTCATCCATGGAAGCATGACACAATGTAATGATATTCAGCCATAGTATGCATCATATTTAAGCATATACTAGTAGTATTAACCAGACTTAGAGAGTCATTACAGATCTGTAATAAATTAAAAGCAAACCAAAAACATGCCTGAAAGTAATGATTGAGCTTGCCTTTGTTGTTGTCCTAAAGATAAGAAGAAAAATCTTCAACTAAATATAATAGTGGGCTGCTACAGTATGGACAGACTGGAAGAACCAATCAGCTGCTACAGGAATAAAATGCCAAATGCGCCCTCCCACAGTTCAGATCTTCTCCAAAGGACTGTCCGGTCAACAAGGGGCTGAGAAAATGTCTTCAAATGGCCAACTCGACCTCCCAATGAATAAATACCTGCCCAGGAACAAAGGTGTAAGCTGGGGTGTCTTCCTTAAGCTAGGAAATGCACCCTCTTGTAGGTGTGACTTTCACAGCAGTGAAATCGTTGAGCTGGGTGATGAATGAGCTTGTCCTCCTTTCTCTTTTGATAATGATGGCCAGACTTATGAGAAATATAGGGATTCTTCCTCACGAGTGCACTGACTTCTTCAAACCATTGGTGTGACTTTCACAGCAGTGAAATCGTTGAGCTGGGTGATGAATGAGCTCGTCCTCCTTTCTCTTTTGATAATGATGGCCAGACTTATGAGAAATATAGGGATTCTTCCTCACGAGTGCATCGACTTCTTCAAACCATTGAAATTTTTGTTTATGCACAAATCTGAAGTTGAAGCGTCCAAACAAATCAAAACATTGAAGAACACTGAGAAATCTGAAGTGATTCCTCCATCACAAAAACTAGGATAGATGGTTGCACTATCGAAACTCTCCTCCTCCTCCTAGGGTTTCGTCCAAGAGAAGCTTAAAAGCTCAAGAGCTCTCAATTTCGAAAAATGTAAAATGACAAGAATAAGAGAATGGGCTCTCATATGGCTTTTTATAATTTCCATTCTTCCCCACTTGTGACTTTTCGACTTCTCTATACATGTTTTCCATTTAAAATATATTATAAAGTGACTTTATGGAGAAATTTCCCCTTTCCCACATTTTAATTCCAATTTGAGCACTTTATGATTTAACTTTTTATTTTTCCGCTCACTTTATAATTAAGTGACTTCTATAAAGTCACTTTAATTAAATTAATTCATAATGTCACTTTATAAAGTTCTCTTAGCATAGGTGACATTAATAATTAATTAATTCCCTATCTCGCCGACTATAGCTTACGGGAATCGATTAGGCTAATGAGTAGCATCATGGATAGTCATCAGGAAAGGGACATTATAGTGCCGCTATCAATAACAAGGTCCCGTCCAAACCTTTTATTCCCCAAAAAGGCAAGGACAAGAAGCCTCTTCAGAAGGGAGGATCCAGGAATAACAAGTTGGATGAAGAAATCCGGAATGAGTTGCGAAGGAAGAAGTTGTGCTTTAATTGCAAAGAACCATTGCTACCAGAACATCGATGTATGGGAAAGGCCAAGGTCCATTACATAGAGGTAGCGTCGAACAACGATGAGGAGGATGAGATAGAGTAGGAGCAGGATGAGGACAAGCTACAGGTACAACTACAACATGTACAACAACTGCAAGTACAACAACCACATGTACCACAACCATAGGTACAACAACCACTCGTACAACCTCAAAGGGAAAACATCACTACTTTATCAGACACTCCCAAGTTCAACAATTTTCATGTCAGAGGAGTCATTAGAGGGCAGAGTCACAATTCTGATCAATGGTGAGGATACCCACAACTTCATTGACTCTACCTTAGTAGCCATGTAGGGCATCTAGTCCTAGGATTTTGAGGGGTTTGGCGTAGAGGTAGTAGGGGGATAGATTATGCCCTGTATGCAAAAGGCTCCCTGACTGACCCTGATGATGGGGAACTACAACATGACAAATGACTTCTACGTTGTGGATCTAATAGAGATCAACGTAGTCTTGGGAGTACAGTGGCTCACCACTCTAGGATCTATTACTACAGACTACCGAACATTGGAGATGAGGTTTGACACTCCTGATGGCATGAGAGTAGTCCTACGAGGCATGTCCAATGAAGCCCCAAGGATTATATCATCCCACAGGATGGAGGCACTGTTCAGGAGAGGCCATGTGGCATATGTAGTGAAGTGCTTGATCACCATCCAAAAGACCTCCCATGATGGCCAACACTATCACGTAGACATACATGACCTTTTGAAAAAGATAAAAGTGTTTAGGGACACTCCACCAGTTAGGCCACCAGACAGAGGCTTTGAGCATACCATAGAATTAGAGGAGGGGGATAAACCCTGTGATCACTACCCCTGACTGGCATGCCAAGGCATTAAAATACGAGATTGAGAAGGCAACAATGTTTTAAAACTCGGACTCAGACTTGGAATCGGTCAAGGGTCAACTCGGACTCGGACTCGGAATCGGTAATGACTCGGCTGATTTTAATTTAATGACTCGGATTACTCAAAAAATACATAAAATATTAAATTTTAAAGAAAAACAATATTTTAAAGAATTTAATCAATGCTTGCAAAGCATTAGAGACAAAATATCCAACGTCTACTCATGCATATACCATATAAGTGTGAATATATCAAAATGGCATCAAGTGTACTGTGCAATACATATCTAGAACACAAAACATAATCAAATGAGGCCTAAATGGCTTGTAGAGTCCAAAAAACAACATGCTATGATGCGACTATATCATATGTCAATGATCATACATCTCTTTTTGTTTAGCCTTCTCCTCTTCAAATTCATCAAACTGTTGTTGTAACTCCAACCTAATCTCTCCAATAAACTCTGAATCAGCTTCCCATGGTGCAATATTTCCTCTAACAGCAACCAACTGTTATTTAAATCTATTAATGCCCCCTCCTTTAATCCATGTCTTGCAACACTTGCAATACATTTTCCCTTCAATGACATCAGCATGGATCCATGCCTGATCTTTTCCTTTTGGGGCCAATCTAGAATCTAAATGCAAAGCAAATCTAAACATGCAAAGAAAAAAGAAAAAAATCCTATTATTTTGGCAGCAAACAATAGAAAACAAGACTGATATTTGTCAATTTAATGAGAAAAAAAGAAACAATGGCTAGCTGGAAGCTAACATACTTCTAAGTAACAGAAAACCGGTCTCCAACAGTCCAACTCCTCCAATCATGTTGATTGTTCTTCACTGTTGGATGCTCCTCCAAGCCTCTATGAATCCAAACAACAATAATGCCAAATGCTCACAAACATCTTACAGTAGAAGTGTGAGGCAAATAGAGGGGCGAGGGGTCATTTTATGGCCTCAGGTTATGGTTAGAATAAGAAAAATCTTAAAAATAAAAAATAAACATGTTATTTTGGAGTCTGCATTCTTGTGGGTGTCTTCCATAGCTGACTCGGCTGACTCGGGTTGCAACTCGGTCAACTCGGTCGACTCGGCCAACTCGGACCCTAACTCGGCCGACTCAGACCCAACTCGGTCGACTAAGTATAAAATCGGCCACCCGAGCCGAGTTGCAGGCTGAGTTAGCTCGACCGGGGGTCAACTTGGCTAACTCTGCCAATTCGGACTCAGACTTGGCCGATTTTTAAAACATTGGAAGGCAATCAAAGAGCTCCTGGCTATGGGGCACATTAGGCCCAACTCCAGTCCTTTCGCATCTTCAGTTGTGTTGGTTAAGAAGAAGGATGATATTAAGTAGATGTGTATAGATTTCAGGGCATTGAACAAAAATACGACCAAGAACATGTACCCAATTCCAAGGATCGATGAGCTGATAGATGAGTTTCATGGGGCAGTATATTTCTTAAAGATTGACCTTCGGTCTGGGTATCATCAGATCAGAGTTCGTGAACAAGATGTTCACAAGACAACCTTTCGATGCCACTTCGGGCACTACGAGTTCTAGTTATGTTGTTTGGGCTAACCAATGCACCAACTACTTTCCAGTCATGCATGAATCATATTTTTTGGAAGCAGTCGAGGAAATTTTTGCTTGTATTCTTTAATGATTTGCTTATATATAGCAGGATTTGGGAGGAGCATATGAGGCACTTGGATGAGATTTTAACATCATGGAGGAACAATCCTTGTATTCCAAGGCTTCCAAGTGTGAATTCGGCCTCACGGAGGTTCTCTACTTGGGCCATGTGATCAACGCATAGGGTGTACAAGTTCATCAGGAAAAGATCCAGAAAATTTTGGATTGGCTTACACCGAATTCTCTCATAGAGCTACGAGGCTTCTTTGGACTATGTCAGTGTTACAGACGGTTTGTGAACGGGTTCTCACAGTTAGTCGCACCCCTTACTGACCTAACCAAGAAGGGGGCATTCAGATGGACTGAGGACTCTCATAGGGCATTTGACAGGCTCAAAGAGGTAATCAACACTTTCCCGGTCTTAGCCGGTCTTAGCACTACCGGATTTTAGCCAACCCTTTGTGATGGAGTGTGATGCTTTAGGCATTGGCATTGGGTTGGTATTGATGCAAAACAAACACCCAATAGCCTTTGAAAGCAAGAAACTCAGGGAGCCAGAAAGGATCTACACTATATATGACAAAGAAATGCTCGCCATCATGCATGCATTAGCGAAGTTTAGACAGTATTTGGTGGGAAACAGATTCGTGAAGAGGATCGACCACAATAGTTTGAAATACTTCCTAGAGCAAAAAGACATAAACAAGAGGCAACCGAAATGGGTCAGTGGGATACAAGAATTTGACTTTGACATCTAATATGTAAAGGGGAAGAAAACTGTTGTTGTCGATGCACTCTCCAGGGAACTAGCTACATGTTCCTTTATGTAGATTTTAGCCCATTGGAAATCACACCTTTTGGTAGAGTATTCCTAAAATAAATTTTCCTACGAACTGATGGATAACCTTATAAAGGATGATAGGTATCGAGTGGTTGATGATGTTATTTTCTATAAAGATCGGATACTTTTGGTGCCAGAATTCAAATTGAAGAAAACGATTTTGCAGGTTACACATGACACCCCTACAACATGGCACCAAGGATTCTTCAAAACATATAAGTAGGTCAGGGAGGTTTTTTTGGAAGGGCCTCAAGGATGATGTGCTACAACATGTGAGGGAATGCAAGGTTTTCCACCAGAACAAGAGAGAACAGACCCACTTGGTAGGACTGCTACAACCATTTCCTATTCTAGGACAAAATGGGAAAGAGTCTCCATGGATTTCATCATCGGGTTGCCACAAGTGTAGGGCCGAGATTCTATCTACGTGGTGGTAGATCGTTTGACAAAATTTGCACACTTCTTTGCGATTTCATTAGGGAGGTGGTAGAGGTGTTCTTTAGGGAGGTTTTTCGCCTGCATGGGTTATCAAAGAACATAGTTAGTGAAAGGGATAGTTGATTTCTAGGGGGGTTTTGGCAGGATCTCTTCAGGTTGGTAGGTACAAAGTTGACTCCCAGCACTAGTTACCATCCCCAAACTGACGAACAAACCGAGATTGTGAATAAATGGGATGAGGGATATCTGCGGAACTATGTGTCTAGGCAACAAAGAGTGTGGATCAGGTGGCTACACTTGGGAAAGCATTTCTACAACACCACCTACCACATGTCGATTGGGATGACTACATTCAGGGCTTTATACGGGTTTGATGCATCGACATTTGTTGACATAGTCTTCGGGGATAGTATGGCACCCAAGGCGAAGGATCAGATACAAGAGAGTCAGGATATCCTTCGAATCCTTAAGGAAAACTTACAGGTGGTCCAAAATCAACAAAAAGAATATGCAGACAAGAAAATGATATAGCGTAGTTTTGAGGTGGGGGACTTGGTTTTTCTGAGACTGCAGCCTTGAAGAAAAAACGGTGTAGAAAGATTGAAGAAAAACAGTCAGAAAAATTGGTGTTTCAGACACTGTCAGTCCTCAGTGAAAAAAAATGGTACAAAAAAATTGAAGTCTTGCTTCTATGGGCCTTACAAAGTGGTTAGGAGGGTTGGAGGGGTGGCCTACGAGTTGGATCTTCCAAAGGGAAGCAAGATCCACAATGTTTTTCATGTATCATGCCTCAAGAAGGTATTGGGACAGTAGGTCACAGCCGTAGAGGTACCCTGATTAGATGAGGAAGGGTAGTTAATTTTAGACCCAGAGGAGATTGTAGATGTACGAGAGAGGAGATTGAGAAACAGGGTGATCCGATAATACTTGGTTAGGTGGAAACATATGCTGGTGGAGGATGCTACGTGAGAAAATGAGTAGATAATGCAGCACCCCAACTTATAATTGCTTGGGGGAAACCAATTTTGCGAAGGAAGGACCTGTCATGTTCCTTTTCAAATGACCACCTCAGAGACAACTTACTATCCCATCTAGTTCCCATGGGCAATAGTCTAGAAGAAAGGGAATTAATTAATTTTTTTATGTCACTAGGCTTAAATGTATTTTATAAAGTGACAAATAATTATCTAAATAACGTGGCTTATAAAGTCAATTATAAAGTCACTTTAGAAATAAAAGTTATGAGAAAAGTGAAAAAGGAGTCCAAAATGAAATTAGAAGGAAAAGGGGGTCACTCTCTCATAGAAGTTACTTTTTAATAATTTTAATGAGAGGAAAAGGTCAAGAGAAGTTGAAAAGTCACGAAAGGGGAAGGCAAGAGTGAAATTATAAAAAGAGACATGAGAGCTCATTCTTTCATTCTTGTCTATTTGCATTTTGATATTGAGAGCTTTGAGTTTCAAGCTTCTCTTGGATGAAACTTTAAGTGGAGGTGAATGGTTTCGATAGTGAGACGAATCTATCCTAGCCATTGTTGAGGAGGAATCATCTCAAGTTTCTCACTTGCTTTCATCGCCATAAATTGTAGTTGCATTTTATTTCCCAGTCTTTTGTTTTGGGTCTGAGTTTTACAGAGCGCACAGTTGGGAGGTGCACTTGTTAGTTGAAGCTGCCATTTTCTCTGGTAAAATTTTTGTTTTGGGTCTAAGTTTTACAGAGCACAGTTGGGAGGTGCTCTTGTTAATTGAAGCTGCCATTTTCTCTGGTAAAAATTTGTGGCATACCAAGCAGACAAGAGAAAGGCGCTTTATGTATAGTGGCTGTCTATGTGGGAGGAGAGCGCAACCATAAAGAGGACTCACTCTCATTGCATTGAAGTTTGAGTGTAAGAGGGCGCATCACTGGTATACACTGTTCACATTCTCCGAGTGTCAGTAGTAATATTGCAAATATCTCATCTCAAGAACCTTATCTTTCAATGCTGAAGATTTTTCAGTGATTTTCTGCCCAAGTCGTGGCCATCTGAAGGGCTGTACAGTGTTATTTGCTGGTACCTTAATTTAGAGGATAAAGTTAGAATAAATACTCAGTCATTATAGTCTGCTTCAGATCTGATATGTTTGATTGAACGTGGCTGCAAATTTATATTGTTTAGTGCTGAAAACTCTTTCTTCAAGCTGGGTGTCTGCCATTTTCTCTGGTAAAAATTTGTGGCATACCAAGCAGACAAGAGAAAGGCGCTTTATGTATAGTGGCTGTCTATGTGGGAGGAGAGCGCAACCATAAGGAGGACTCACTCTCATTTGCATTGAATTTTGAGTGTAAGAGGGCGCATCACTGGTATACATTGTTCACATTCTCTGAGTGTCATTAGTAATATTGCAAATACCTCATCTCAAGAACCTTATCTCTCAATGCTGAAGATTTTTCAGTGATTTTTTGCCCAAGTCGTGGCCATCTGAAGGGCTGTACAGTGTTATTTGCTGGTACGTTAAGTTACAGGATAAAGTGAGAATAAATACTCAGTCATTACAGTCTGCTTCAGATCTGATATGTTTGATTGAACGTGGCTGCAAAATTTATATTGTTTAGTGCTGAAAACTTTTTCTTCAAGCTGGGTGTCTCCATCCACAGCAGTTATCTACGTCTCCATTCAGCGCTATCATTTCCTGTAGCAGCCTATATTTGCAATTATTCTCTGTGAAAGAGTTGGAAGGAGATTGTATTTCTTCTTATGGAGAACAACAGTATTTGAAGCTTTCTTATTGTCTTGTTGAGACAACAATTAATACAATGGCTATCTCGTCACTTCCAGGCATGTATTTAATCTCTTGAATGAACATTTAAATATTCAGATCTGATTTTTATGTGCTCTATTCTGGTATGTTATGCTAGAGTGCTGTTATAAATGATAATCCTTGAACCATTCCACTTTAATGATGATTACCATATATGGGTAAAGGCAATGCCACTTATAAACTCATAGACAACAAACTTATCAAGTTCCAACCACCTTAATACACCTACAGTATCACAGTATCAAAGTGTTTGACATAATCATAAGCTTGTTTGGGTTAACTGTAAGTACAGCAGTCAGTCATTGTGGGTAGAATAAGAAGTTTATCAGTCAGCTCAATCACTCATGGAACCTACAGTAGTAAGCTAAGTGTTCAATTTCCTCATCAAAGCCATCCATTTTCACTAACTACTGTTGGAAAAAAGTTAATCCATATTGGGTTGGGACACCTCATTGGGTGCAATTTCCCTGTGGTTACTAATCCTTGCAATTTCCTGGTGGTTACTAATCATATATCCAACTAGTTCTTATGGTTAAGGATTTATATCTGACTTGTATAAAAGAGGTTTGTTCTTGTGGTTAAGATCTGTATCTATGTTAGGTTTTGAGTTCAAGTTTATATCAAACCGTTTTCAGAGCTTTATTTCTGGTTTGAATCCAGTACCTATTTGAATGGGTGAAGAGTCCTCTCTAAGAGAGAATAGTTCCAGTTGTTTCTTCAAGCAACATTCTCTAGTAAGAGTCCTCTCAAAGAGAGAATAGTTCCAGTTGTTTCTTCAAGCAACATTGTCTAGTAAGAAAGCTAAAATGCTTACTAATAGAACAAAGTTAGTAAGAAAGCTAAAAAGCTTGAATCTAATAGAACAAAGTTAGTGGATTGGCTAAATATTTTATGGATAATTTTCATTACAGTGTTGTATATGCTGATGATATGCAGACATTTTCTCAAAGAATTCTTTTATTGCTTTGGTATTGGTTTGTCCACATGCTGTTCACACTTGAAGAAAAGTGTAATTAAGTTAATGACATTTTTCATTCACCACATATCGTGGGAAGTTTGAGTTGAAGTTTCTTTTCTTTTGGTTGTCTTTAGTGTATCTTTAGTGTTTCTTTTCTTTTTGGTTGTGTTGAGGCCTGGAAAATCGCAGGTAACAACAGTTAGGGATTCTCCCCAATAAACGTTTCCAACTACCCCGCTACTATTTGGTATGGAGAATCCGTCTGGTTTACGGTCTAGCTACTGTAGGTCAAGTAACAAATTAAAAGGTTTTACCGGTTACGGCCTGGTCCACCGTGTATATTTTTAGTTTTTCGTGTTTAAGTTATGATGTGCAAGTGCCTATCTAAAATGCAGATTGATAGAGATAACGAGGAGTGTCACAATGTGATGCGCAGGTTCTTACCTCTCGTTTTAACTCTCTCGCATCTAAATCACATGTCACACATTATTTGTATCTCACCCATTGATGGGAACCATATTAATATAAAAAACAAAAGCCACCATGCCCCAGCCCAGGAAGCACCACCTCTCCGTAGAAAATCCTATGATGTCCGTCGGCCATATGATGAGTTTCTGCCCTCACACATCAGGGGGCAATCTATTAACCCAAAAAATCCCTCACTCAGCTCCAGCTCTACACGGCCTACACCACCCAAGGACACCCATGCACAACCCTCATTTCACCCCATTAGACCCCCACACCCTCAAAAAGGCTTAAGAATGAGCAAAAGGGCTTAAAAACCCCAAAAAAGAGCCTAAATAGTTCTCCTAGGGGCTAAGGCCTCCAAAAAGGGGCTAAAACCCCTCAAAGGAGCTAGAAACCCCAAAAGAGGAGCTAAAGATAGGGCGGAAGGGGCTAAAAACCCCAACCAGGGGCTTAAAACCCTAAAAAACCCCAAAAAAGCTATAAATAGAGGGGTGGGGGTCACTCTCAAAACACTTCTCCCTTGCATACTGTTATGCTGCCCGAGTGGATGCCTTGAGACCCTTTGTCTCTCAAGCCACCCACACTCCCTCTCCTCCATCCTCCCATTGAGCCATAGCTCCCCCTTCCAAGAGAGGTGTTTCTCCAAGCTAGGGTATGGTGGCCCATCCCATCAAGAGAAGGTATAGCTTGTTGTTTTGTGTTGTTTATTTGATTTCATCTAATCCATTGTTTGTTTGTAGGTTCATTGTTTTACATGTTTTTGCAGGTGTTTTGGTTCTAACAGTTGTATGCAGGTATCTAGAGCTAAACCCTAACCGTGTTTGCAGAGGGGTTTCCATTCCATTTCTTTTATTTCTGTTCTGCTTCATTTTCTGTCCGTTTTTCTTGCATTCACCACCAGGAACCTATCCTTCCGTCCTCTAGATGGAAGGTAGCCATTCCTGCCCTGTAGCAAGGGAGAAATCCCTGCTACAGAACTCTTAGTTATACAAAATATTAAATATCGGCTGTCATCCATACTAGCTATCATTTTATATGCTTATAAGCTATCCATACTAACAATCATTTAATATGCTTAATAAGCTATAAGGGAATGGACATGCAGGAGCCAAAACTAGGCTAAGAGAAGCAATTAGAGTCACTAGAACCTCTCAAACCTCACAAAGCTTGAGAAATGTGAATGGGGCTACACATGTTTAGGTTCCTTTGTCTTTTGAATTCAAGAGATAAGTCTCTATTGTTTTTATCACATTTCTTTCTCTCTTTATCACACCAGAGAGGATATCTCTAATATTAGATATTGACAACTTCATTCTTCATTGATCGAACCATCTACATAATTGTTCATCTTTATCTAATGTTATTATGTGCATTATCATATCTTATACATTTTTTAGATGAACAATTCTTCCCAATACTTTTCCATGTAATTACTCTAAAGGATCAACCTCTAATCCTCTACAATTCTCAAACTTATGTACTTCCTACTACCTTAACTAGTAGCTTCTCCTCTAATTCTTTATTCTTGCTACTTACCTTGGATAATTTGTTGTGTTCTTGTAGACGTGTTTTGAGAATTGTTTCAAATTTGAGTTGTTCTTGCTCTTTTACTATTGAATTTTAGGTTCTAGCTCCATTTCATCTATCTAGTAGGACTCCATCACTATTGTTGGCCTTCTCTTAGACTAAATCAAAGTTGATGCCTCTCAAAATACTCTCGAATTATTTGAACCCTTGTAATTCTTGCGTGCAAACCTAAACCTTTTAAAACTCTGGTGTACTATGAAGATATGCATAGCATTGAAAGATGAGTTTATTTTCTCTTCCTTGAGAAAAATAACATATATCCTGTAAGTCTCATAAGTAATCTAACACTAGCTTGGTAGCAAATATGATCTTGGAATAGTTGTCAACGGATGGAGCATAAATTTACTTTGACCAGAACTTATAGATGCTATTAGACTTTATATATGTTAGTAGCGTAAAGTTGTGTAGTGTACCATGAAGTGTATTTTCGTTTCCATGATTTATTATCTCTCCTCTCAATCAACTAAAATCTTCCAAGACTTTATCCATCTCTTGAGAAGGATAGATAGTAACAAGGATGCTTCCACTTCTTGTTGCTGGCCCAAAGTGAGCATGCACTCTAGTTGTTTCCTTGGGCTATTCTCATCCACTAAGTGCTCAGTTTTGATTATTTAGTTTTTGGATGTTCACTCAACCTTAGGAGTTGTATGACTACCTTCATTGCCTCCTTCATCTATATGGTGATTCCACACAATTACGTCTCAACAACCATGCATCACGTCCCACACAACCATGCAATAACCTTTGAATGGTGATTCACATCCCAATAACCATGCAATAACTAATTCAATCAACACTTTTTAAACTCTAAAATAACTCGTCCCAATAACCTCTGAATGGTGATTCACATTCCAATAACCATGCAATAACTAATTCAACTAACACTATTTAAACTCTAAAATAACCACAAATTTTGGACCTAGCACATTATTGATATGAGATGGACTGTAAAATATTGCAGATTTATAAGATCATGGCCGGAATGTATGGAAGTGGGATTGTATTACCTGCATTGAACTTGGTATTTAATGATGTCATGAACTTACACTTGTTGAAATTGGCCATATTTTACAATATTTGGTCTTCACATAAGAAACAAGAACTTGCAACAAATGAAGTCCTACAAGTAATTCCATTACTCTATAGATAATGAAGATTGTTTCCAAATCAAGGACTTGTTATTGCGAATAATAATCACTAGAAGTCATTCCAGTTACTTCCTTGGGTTATTCTCTTCCAAATCAAGGACTTGCTATTGCAAATAATAAACACTAGAAGTCCTTCCAGTTACTTCCTTGGGTTATTCAAATCCACTAAGCGCTCAATTTGTATTCCTTATTTTTTAGGTGTTCACTCAAAAGTAGGAGTTGTATGGCTACCTCCTTCATCCAAATGGTTATTCCACACAATTACTTTGTCACCTTGACGAAGACACAAGGAAGCCACAATTAGAGGTCCCTTCAACACATCATTAATGATTCCATTCTTCTGCCATGTGACAATTTTTTCTTCAATGTTAATTAACTCTTCTTGCCTAACTTGCAACACTTCTCATCTCTCACATGTAATATTTGTTGAAATACTGAGAGGGGGGTGAATCAGTATTTGTACTATTTAAAACTTTAATCAAAAGCAGGTTGCTGATCACCAATCAGAGCACATCATCAATGTGTATATATATAACAAGATGCACAGTACACAATAGTTTTAACGTGGAAACCCAAGTTCTGGGGGTAAAACCACGGAAGCCTTTTTAAAAATAGTTTTCTAGAAATAACTGGAAGGAAGGAACAACTCCCTTATTATATAGACTTCAATTTTCCAGCTTCAACTGGAAGGAGGCTACAACCCCCTGATTTACAGGCTACGACCTAAAGGAAGATGCCACTCCCTAGTTTTCCGGCTTCCACCGGAAGGAGGCTATGACCTCCTTTTCTTGCCTCGTCCAGCCACCTTGATAAGAAGAAGATTGTCGAACCTGTGGACCTGTCACACACCAAACTCAGCTGCTGATAATCTCTGCACTCTAGTCACTGTCAAATCATCAAACATCAAGGTCTGAACATGTCATCATCAAGATATACTCATCTCATCATCATCATACAGTTCATCATCAAGAAGATTGCTTTATCAACAAGGTCTGTGAAACATTAGTCTCTTGAACATGTCATCATAGGATATGCATCATCATCATGAAGTGTAGGAGTGTATGTACATCATAACATGCATCATCACATCATCATCATCATGTATCAAATCAAGGCATACATCATTATATAATGAGTCACAGCTTGTATACTAATATCACTGATCATACAGCATGTACTTGTATACTGCTGTACACTTACTGATCTCTGTACATACCAATCACTGATCTCTTCATAAACAACTGTATACTGATATCATATGTACATATTCATACTGTATATACACTTGTCTGTACACTATATACACTTGCATTCACTAAATATACTTACATTCTACTGTACATATACATTCTTCACATCACATTTGTTTATATATCACTGTATAATCAGATACTTGTTCATACTCAATCCATACTGTGTGCATTAATACATCACTAACAAACATACCTTCGACTGTACTTATTAATGTATTGTGGAAGACCCAAAAAGAATATCTCTGTCTCTTGTTCTGAGGATGGCTCAGTCCACTAACCCCACCTCAGTCAATAGTACCAGCAAGCTTATATATTATACAGTATGGCTACCTCAATTACCTCTCTCAGTTCTGTCTTGCATTCGTTGGTGATGGTAATTGCCAAGACATACAAAAAATTAACTCTGGAAAACTTCGGATTTGCTGCTGTTCACTTCCTCGAAAGGCAGTTGTAACCAAAGATCAGACTGTGTACGTGCTGAAGAAGACTTCAGACTGAAGAAAATTTGAACTGCGTATATTTGCTGTAGATGACCTCAAGTTCGGACTGTTTAATCTTGAAGAAATCACAGTGAAGAGCTTGGTTCCATCATCAAATGTTGGTAAAGAAGGCAACAATAACCACAACTCAGACCACTGTCAAGCACGCAAAAACTTGGACTGTTCTAGCACCTAAAACTCAGACTGTTCAAGCAAAATTCGGACTGTGTATAACTTCAAAATTCGGGACTGTTTGTATAGTAGCAAAAATATAAAGATTGACCCCCCAAAAAAAATTGTCTGCAATTCTTTGCAATTCTTTGCTACTGTGTATCCCACGAATTTCCTCAGACAGCTCGGGTTTGTTAAGGAAGAAGGCCACTAAAACACAGATTTAAACCAAAAAGAAATCTGAATGTTGGTCAAAAGGATATCCCTGTGGAAATTTCGGAATAGTTGCTGTCTGCCCGAGACTAGCGAATTTTTATGAATGAAATGAATGATAAACAATATTTATTTATATGCGTTGAAGGTAAAGTGTTGGGGCCGACCTAGGTTAGTCTGAAATGATTTTTTTTTTGGTTTTTAATTAAAATTTAAAGAGCCGACCTGCTAAAGGATAGAAAGGGGTCGACTTTGGAGGGTAAACAATTGATTAATTTATTTATTAAATAATTTTATCTCCTTAGTTCACATGTGACACTCCTCAACTTAGTTGCATCACGTCCCAACAACCTTGCAATAACTAGAATCAACTAACACTCTTTAAACTTTGAAATAACTGCAATTTTTGGACTTAGCACCCTATTGATACGAGTTGAACCATGTATGGAAGGGGGATTGTATCACCTGCATTGAACTTGTATTTAATGACAACTAGTTGGACCATGCATAGAAGGGGGATTGTATCACCTGCATTGAACTTGTATTTAATGACATCATGAACCTACACTTGTTGAAATTGGCCTATAGTTTTTAATATTGGGCCTTCACATAAGAAACAACAACTTGCAACAAATAAACTCCTACAAGTAACACCATCCCTCTGTAAATAATGAAGTTTGTCTCCACATCATGGACTTGGTATTGCAAATAATAATCACTAGAATTTACTTTTGTTTCCTTGGGCTAATCTCATCCACTAAGTGCTCAATTTGGATTCTTGAGTCTTTGGGTATTCACTCAACGAGAGGAGTTGTATGGCTACCTCATGTTAAAATTTACAGATTAGATGAGTTTTAATACAAGTAACAGACTTTAATACATGAACATATACAACTCGGGTTCATAATAAGATTGCATAAAAGAACTGTTAATAAAAAACATAACAACAGAACTTTTATCTCTTTCAACTTAACGCTCCATTTGATCATTACTTTAAAGTTGGTCCTCGAGAATCATCAAATGCTAAGTACAGTAAAAATAAATCCAAATAACAAGAACAAGAGATACAACATTAAAGAATCATAACCATTATTTGGATCCGCCTTATACTCGGATAGTTCTGAGATTGATCTTGTCATTGAAAGGACAAGTCAATCTAGTTAAACATGTTACGTACCTTGAGAGAGATAGAGTTCAGGTATAAGTAAACAAACCTTAGGTTTTCCATTTGATCACAGCGTTAAAGTTGGTCCTTGAGAAGCATCAAATGCTAAGTACAGTAAAAATAAATCTCAAATAACAAGAATGAGAGATACACCATTAAAGAATCATAACCATTATTTGGATCCGCCTTATGTTAGATTTTTATCAATTAGACAGTATTATCTTAGGATCTTATATGAGAGAATAACATGCACAACAATCAATCACAAGAGACAATAGACACAAAGATTTTCCTCGGGGAAACCATAAAGGAGAAAACCCCACAACTTCCTCAAAGATAGAATGAGCACCAATGGTAGCAGTAAAAACCAAAGACAGAAAGATGATCTCCAACAGCTGTTCTCTCTCTCACTTGAGTGAGCTTCTTTTCTTTCACCTATGCGCTATAGCTAGGTGAGTGTGTGTTTCAAATAGAGAGTCTCACTCTCTATTTATACTAGTTTTCGACTTGACAATCACTTACCAGGGCCAAATTCTCTAGGAGAGTCTAATAACCCTAGTTCCTCGAAACTGTGGGGAATTTGACTTGGATCAACTAGGAGGGTTAACCTCTATGACTTTGCATGACTTGATTACATTAATGATTCTCCCGATAGGAACATCGGGGACCAATGAAATACAATATATGCAATATACAAGTGAATACATTCCGTACATCAACACTCCCTCTTAACTAGGAAGGTATCCTCTTGACACAATTCATCAACACAAAGCTGGATCATCGCTGGATCATCACTGGATCCTCTATCTCGATCAAATGGTGCTATCTCTCAATTTTTCTCGTTATAGGAAGTTCTATAGAGCTAGCCGTTTTTCATGCTGGTTGTAGGCCTAGCCTCCATGTAGGTCTTCATCAACAGAGTCAGCCCCTTTTCATGCTGGATGTATTGCCTTGCCTTTGCAAGGACTTCCCCTACAGAGCTAGTCCTTTTTCATACTGGATGTAGCACCTTGCCTCTTGTAAAGATTTCCCCTACGGAGCCAGTCCTTTTTCATACTGGATGTAGCACCTTGCCTCTTGTAAGGATTTCCCCTACGGAGCCAGTCCTTTTTCATACTGGATGCAGCACCTTGCCTCTACAGAGCCAGTGTTTTTTCATACTGGATGCAACACTCAGCACTTACATTTGACCATGGGAGGAACCAATCCTACCACCGTGTCAAAAAGGCACAGCACTTACATCTGACCATGGGAGGCCCCACCTACCACCATGTCAGAAAGGCTCAACACTTACATCTGACCATGGGAGGCCCCGCCTACCACCATGTCAGAAAGGCTCAACACTTACATTTGACCATGGGAGGCCTCGCCTACCACCATGTCAGAAAGGCTCAACACTTACATCTGACCATGGGAGGCCCTGCCTACCACCATGTCAGAAAGGCTCAACACTTACATCTGACCATGGGAGTCCCCGCCTACCACCATGTTAGAAAGGCTCAACACTTATATCTGACCATGGGAGGCCCTGCCTACCACAATGTCAGAAAGGCTCAGAGACTCATCACTTCCCCTTGGAAGGAATCTTTATCTGGAGAACACCAAGCTTCTCTCGGAAGTACTCAAACTTCACTCTGGCTAATGGCTTGGTTAACACATCAGCTATCTGCTTGTCTGTCGCAACATACTGGAGCTTCATTGCTCCCCTCTACACCATATTTATGATATAGTTGTATTTAATCTCGATATCCTTCGACTTGTCATGGAACACTGGGTTCTTCGACAACTTCACACAACTCTGGTTGCCGCAATATATACAAGTAGCATCCAACTAGAGATCAAACAAATCAGACAGTGGCTTCCTCATCCATATTGCCTCACAACTGGTCGAACAAGCTGCGACATACTCTGCTTCGTTGTACTCAGTGTTACACAGGACTGCTTCCTGCTAAACCAAGAGATCACACCTGATCCCATACTGAAACAACACCCCAAAGTGCTCTTCTTATCAATGGCACTGCCTACCCAATCCGAATCCATATAACCCTCCAAGTTAATCTTCTGATTCGCCTCATACTTGAGCCCATAATCAACTGTACCCTTCAGGTACCTCAGAATATGCTTTGCAACAATAAGGTGAACATGTCTACGATTCGTTAGGAACTAGCTCAATGTGTTCACAGCAAAGCAAATATCTGGTCTCGTGTTCGTCAGGTACATCAAGGACCCAATCATCTGATGATACATCGTAGCATTAGTCGACTTTGATGAAGCATCACTCAATAGCTTTAGGTTTGATGCCATCCTGAACCTCTTTAGGATCTCTACTACATACTTCCCTTGTCCTAGGAAGATTCCATCTGTATTCTGTCACACCTCCATGCCTAGAAAGTAGTGCATCATACCCAAGTCCTTCATCTCGAACTCGACAACAAGCTTTCTCTTTGTATCAGCAATCAATCCATCTACACCTGTTACAAACAGATCATCTACATACAGTAGGAGTATCACCGGGTTCCCTTCTTCAACCTTGTAGTAAAGGTTGGAATCTGCTTTACTCTTGGTAAAGCCCAAACTGGATAGGAAGCTGTCAATTCTATTGTACCATGTCCTGGGTGCCTGTTTCAAACCGTACAAGGCTTTCTTCAATTTACACACATGAGTCTCGAAACCGAGTGGCTGCTCCACATACACTTACTCTTCCACTACACCATTCAAGAAAGTAGTCTTGACATCTATCTGGTGTATCTTCCATTTCATTACTGCAGCTAGAGCAAGTACTAATCTGATGGAAGTGTATCTGGCTACAGGTGCAAAAGTCTCTTCATAATCTATTCCTTCCTTCTGGGAGAAGCTACAAGCCACAAATCTTGCTTTATATTTCTCTATGCTGCCATCTGCAGCATGCTTGATCTTGTAGATCCACTTGGAATTCACAACAGACTTCCCCTCTGGTCTTGGGACAACATCCCATACATCATTCTTCATGATCGACTGATACTCCTCAATCATAACATTCTTCCATTATTTCTTCTCTGTCGCTTCTTCGTTGGAAGGTTCTTTATCAATGATGTCACATAATAGGGCTACATGACTAGAGTAGGACCTAGTTCTTTTCCTTTCTCTGTGCATTTCTTCTGGAGCCCCATATCTTTCTGCACTTTGGATAGCCTCTCGTACCCATGCAGGTTTCCTCTTGTGAGGATTCTTCTCTTGGGGTGGATCTATAGGTTCCTGGGGTTCTTCTATTTCTCGATCTTCATCTTGATTTGTATCGTTCATAGTTGTATCTTGAATTCTGGGTACTTCTGTTTCTTTAGAGTCTTCAGTAGGTTTCTTTCTGGATTTGTTGTAAGCTGAGTCTTTGTCAAATGTTACGTCCCTGCTGATGTCGGTCTTCTTGAGTCCTGGAAAGTATATTCTGTAAGCCTTCTAGCTTTCACTATATCCCACAAATATACCCTTCTTTCCTGAAGGATCTAACTTCGTCCTCTTTTCTTTTGGAATGTGTATGTACACTGGACAACCAAATATTCTAAGATGACTGACTATTGGTTTCTTGTTGGAAACGACTTCTTCAGGTGTCTTGTTCTTGAGTACTCTGTGTCTTGTTCAGGTTTTTTTCTGGATTTGTTGTAAGCTGAGTCTTCGTCAAATGTTAACGTCCCTACTGATGTCGGTCTTCTTGAATCCTGGGAAGTATATTCTGTAAGCCTTCGAGCTTTCACTATATCCCGCAAATATACCTTTCTTTCCTGAAGGATCTAACTTCGTCCTCTTTTCTTTTGGAATGTGTATGTACACTGGACAACCAAATATTCTAAGATGACTGACTTTTGGTTTCTTGTCGGAAACGACTTCTTCAGGTGTCTTGTTCTTGAGTACTCTGTGTCTTGTTCAGGTTTTTTTCTGGATTTGATCTAAGCTGAGTCTTCGTCAAATGTTACGTCCCTGCTGATGTCGGTCTTCTTGAATCCTGGGAAGTATATTCTGTAAGCCTTGGAGCTTTCACTATATCCCACAAATATACCCTTCTTTCCTGAAGGATCTAACTTCGTCCTCTTTTCTTTTGGAATGTGTATGTACACTGGACAACCAAATATTCTAAGATGACTGACTTTTGGTTTCTTGTCGGAAACGACTTCTTCAGGTGTCTTGTTCTTGAGTACTCTGTGTGGAGTATGGTTCTGTACATACAAAGCTGTCTTGGCAGCTTCTGCCCATAGATGCATGGGAAGATCTTGATCATGAAGCATTGCCCTTGCAGCTTCCATGATCGTTCTATTCTTCCTTTCTCCAACCCCATTCTGTTGTGGATTATATGGAGTGGTCAACTCCCTCTTAATCCCTGAATCTCTACATAATTTTTTGAATTCATTTGATGTGAATTCTCTGCTGTTGTTTGATCGAAAGGTCTTGATTTTCTTTTCTGTGTGGTTCTCGATCAATGCCTTGAATTCCTTGAACTTACTGAATACTTCATCATTGTTCTTTAAGAAGTATATCCATGTCTTCCTAGAAAAATCATCAATGAAAGAAACATAGTATACATACCCACTCAATGAACTGGATGACATCGGGCCACATACATCGGAGTGGATGATTTCCAGGATTCTTTTTGCCTTGCTCTCGCTACTTGGAAATGTCTTCTTTGTGTTCTTTCCTTTCGCACATCCTTTGCAGACACCGTCATGTTTTGCCTATATTTCTGGAAGACCTTCAACATCTTTGCTTGCAAGTGGTAGTGCTTTGTAGTGCACATGTGCAAGCCTTCTGTGCCAAAGTTCATTTGGCTCTACCGAGTCATGAACCAAGGCTTGTTCTGATTGGCCCTTTAGCTTGTATAATCCTCCCTCTTGTTCCCCAATCACAACTGCATCATCTATATTCGTTCCCATTGGCCACATAAGGACTTGGCCATCTACAAATGCAACCCTCATGCCTTTTGCATCCAATGCAGATATGGAGAGGAGATTCTTTGTTAGTCTTGGTACGAACAAGACATCCTTCATCTTCATAGACTTTCCAGAGTCTAGCTTATAGGAGGATTCACCACTACCTTTTATTGGATACTGGTAGTCAGCCCTTAGTTTCACCTTGTGAGGTGACTCATGTTCTGATAGTTTCACAAAGGATTCTTTGAATCCCGTCATATGCTTGGAAACCCCATTGTCTATAAGCCAATCATTGCTTCCATGTGTGACAGTTCCGGTGAGAGCGGAAATCAAAACATATTCTTCATCACTTTCTTGTTTGATTCTCTTTATGGAAGGTTCATCATCCTCTGCAGCATGAGCACGATGTCTTCTCTTGTTTCCCCCCTTTGAGAGTTACTTTTGTTTCTGGGACAGTTTTTGGAGATGTGTCCTTTCTCATCACATGTAAAGCATTTGATACTAGATAGATCTCTATCAGATCTTCTAGGGTTATCTTTTTGGTGAGAGTGTTACCTTTGTGATGATGATAGTCCATTCTACTTTTCTTGGAGGGTACTGTGAGAGCTTGATCTTCACTTCCCATCTTTTCTTCTTGGGCTATTGTTCAAGCTTCCTCTTGTGAGGATTCCTCCCACAGTCTACTGAAGGTGACTAGCTTTCTTCTAGCAAAAATTCCTTGAATGAAGGAGTCCTAAGACCTAGGGAGACCATACAAGGTGATCATCACAATTTCTGCATTCTCTACTTCTTCATCCACTGCTTCAAGTTGTTCTTTGATTTGAGAGACCCTTGTAAAGTAAGACTGTATGGTCTCTGCATTTTGGATCTTCACATTCTTCAATTGATTTCTCAAAGTCATCTTCCGATTTATGTTCTTCCCTTCGAATAACTTGGTCAGGGCATCAAACATCTCTTTAGGTGTCTTTAGGGGGGAGACATGTGGTATGAGGTGATCCTTGATTTAATCAGCAATAATCCTCTTGGCCTTGATCAAGTTCTTCTTATGTAAGGCCTTAGCCTCATCTCTCTCTAGAATTGGAACCTCTCCACTGATGGAGGAGTCCAATTCATTTTCTTCAAGAATTAGTGAGATCCTGTACTTCCATGCTCGAAAGTTATCAACTCCCTCAAGCTTTTCATCAAGCTTGGTGTGATGAGACATCTTAATTAAGAACCTCAAATGGAAATACAAAAGATTTAGATCTTACCAATTTGAGAAGATGAAAACTGGATTTGGAGTTAATCTTCTGCAGTGCTGGTTTTTTGGTTCCAGGGCAAATTAGGGTTTGACTTTACTAGAGTACTACCCAATCAAAAACCTCGATTTTTATCTCTAAACTTCGATTTTGATGAGGAGATCAATCCTATGCCGGGCTCACCCAAAAATTCCACTTCTGTGAAAAGCCCTAATTTCTCGATGTAGTGACAGGTCAAAAACTGAAACTGCTCAGAATCAGATTCCGCTTCAACAGAAAGATGCACCATTCAATGGAGATTCAGCCTAGCCTCCTTTTGCTGATGGATTGTGGAGAGAGACCCAAAAAGTAAGAAGCCCTAGCTTCCGCAGCTGCACAGTGTCTTCTTCTTAGGTTAGATTTTTATCAGTTAGATAGTATTATCTTAGGATCTTATCTGAGAGAATAACATGCACAACAATCAATCACAAGAGACAATAGACACAGATTTTCCTCCGGGAAACCATAAAGGAGAAAACCCCACAACTTCTTCAAAGATAGAATGAGCAGCAATGGCAGCAGTAAAAACCAAAGACAGAAAGATGATCTCCAACAGCTGTTCTTTCTCTCACTTGAGCGAGCTTCTTTTCTCTCACCTATGCGCTATAGCTGGGTGAATGTGTGTTTCAAATAGAGAGTCTCACTCTCTATTTATACTAGTTTCTGACTTGACAATTACTTACCAAGGCCAACCTCTCTAGGAGAGTCTAATAACCCTAATGCCCCAAAATTGTGGAGACTTTGACCTTGGATCAACTAGGAGGGTTAACCTCTATGACTTTACATGACTTGATTACATTAATGATTCTCCCGATAGGAACATCGGGGACCAATGAAATACAATATATGAAATATACAAGTGAATACATTTCGAAGTTACAAATACATCAACACCTTATACTCAAATAGTTCTGAGATTGATCTTGTCATTGAAAGGACAAGTCAATCTAGGTAAACATGTTACGTACCTTGAGAGAGATAGAGTTCAGGTATAAGTAAACAGATCTCAGGTTCTCCAATCAATTAAGCAGCACAGTCATGCAAGTGACCATGGATAAGAAAAATCACACTGGTGCTACGCAGAGAAGAGAAACATGTCGAT